>JANTNU010000003.1:29926413-29946051 GCA_024752395.1 Erythroxylum havanense
ATTATTTATATGTAAAATATTTAAAAATTATTGTTATTTCATATTAATTATCATTATTATTTATTATTAAAATTTTTAAAAATATAATTGATGTAAACAGTAAACTAGTAATATACAGTACAACTGTATAATATACCAATATGAAGTATTTTGCAATTCTTAAAAATTTTAAGGACTATTTTATAAATTTAAAAAATTTCCCGAAACAGTATCCGGTACCAACCGATACCAGTACAGTTCCGTTTCAGAGCTCAATTCGGTATCAAACCCGTACGGTATTCATAACATCGGTTACAACACCAATGGCACAATGTTTCTCGTGCCTTGTTGGCTTGATGTTGGTATAATATTTGCATTGGTCTGCAAACAAAGATGCATAGAGCAGAAATAGATCCTATTTTACAGCGACTAAAGAGAGCATAGTATTTACACCACGAAATGCAATAGCTGAAAAATTCCCCCCCATTTTTAAGACTAGTAATCAATAATTGTAACCCAATGCCAACTGAAGTTACGTCCCAGAAGAAACATGGTAAAAAAAAAACCGCTCGAATTCTGAGGTTAACATTGATCATCTTAGAATCGTTCATACAAACAACTGGTTTGTATTTATAGAACTCATAGCAGCATTCAATTCTAACCTTGCGTCTACAGACGATAGAGCACAATCATTGTATTGTTAAACTGGATATCACATAATATTTTCCACCTTGCTACTTTGATGATCCTCAAAGAAGTAAATTTGGAAATACTTGTGAAACACCAATTAAAAACCAGGGATTTCACCTGGCAAAGGAGCCAACTCGTTCTTATTAAACCTCTCTTCATCGTAAAATGCTGCACGAACGATATTGCCTCCAAAGTACCGACCGTCAAGATCTACTAATGCCTTGGTGGTTTCCTCGGATCGCTTGAACTGTATAAATATTCTGACAGCCTCTTCACGAGGGAAGTTTGGCTCGGTGATCTCAAATATTAGAACTCGAGTGACCGTCCCGTATTTTGCACACTCAGAAGCAACCTCATCTTCCAACTCATCATCAACCTCTCCAGGACCCACCTTTCAGAAGAAAGCAAAATTTTTAATCGTCTTCAATTTTACAATAAAATACCACAACCAGCAATCACTTTAACATAGAAACAATACAAAGTAACCTGCTCTCATGAACAGTATAACCAAAAAAGTAACTGGATAACAACTAATGTCGGGAGAAAACATGAAATATAAAGCACTTTGTCAATAATTGACAATAAACATTAGAACAGATGTCCCCTATAATTAATAACTGAACACCAAGGACAGCAAAAAAGTAGACAATAATGCACGAACTTTTCTCCTAAATTTCACCTTTGTTGAAGAAGAGAGACGAAAACATATGCAATTGTCTCAGAAATAGAACATCTTGAATTACATTTTAAAGGTTTAACAGCCCCATAATTTTCTGCTTCTCCCTTCCATATTCCATTCTCCAGTTTCTCATTTTCAAAGAAAATTGTGCAAGCAATGGCATGCAGTAACAAAAAGATCTAGGAAAATGCAGCCGACAAATAGCTTCTACAAAGCCACCCTACTTCTCTAGTGAATACAAAAGAAAAGCTATCTTCACCTATCATCCAACTCTTGTGAACTCTATTCTAGTATTGACAATGGACAGGGTCAAAGGCTGCCCTAGCCCGGCCAAAAGCACAATCAGGCCTGACTCATGTCGCTATAGCTCGAGCCTGCCGAATCTAGAACCACGCCAGCTCCCAACTTAACCTAACTTGACCCAGCTCATCAAGCTTCAACACCTTTGATCGATGTTCATCATTGCTAAAGACCCAGAATCATCTCCCAAAACACAACTCCTCTAGCTACTCCACATAATCTTTCAATAGTGAGCACAACAAATCATGGAGGCTCCTGACTGAGAAATACCAATGAGACCATTGGAAACTAGGGTTTAAGCCAACTGCCTTAGATAATATGCCAAGGCAAGTAGTACTAACTTCGCTACAGGATGCACCTTGGCCCTGGTAATGATTTGCAATTGCTCTAACACTAAATGCCACTTAGAGTTAGTAACAATAGAGACTACTAAGGAGGAGCAAGTTTCCGCTATAGATAAAGCAGAAACAAGCTAAATGAATGGTGTAATTCTAAACAATGGTTGGATGGTCTATTTTTAGAATTGTATGAAAACCAAACATGCAGCAGAGAGAAAAGACGAGCACCTTGGCAGAGAGAAGCAAGAAAGATTATTAAAAAAAAAAACGGCTGCAGCAGAGAGAAGAGAAGAAGCGTGAACCCTAGCTAACTAAACATATAAGTTGGGCTTCTGGCTGAGTTCAAGCTCAATCCGAAGCTCAAAAATTAAAAAGAAAAGCTCGAACCCAACCTGGCTCCTACTTTATTTGTCTTTTAATGGCTTTCTCAATCGCTTTCAGTTGTATGGAAGGCCAAGGAATGGAAAGGAGAACCACATTACAAAATTCTAGCCACCAGAATCAGAGAATAAGGGTTCTCCCCTTCAATGCCTATGCTTACAACTTCCTTATGTTTCAGATACTAATTGAAAATCAATGAATTTCAACATCACTGAAGCGTTGGAACTTAATGTACTATATGAAAAACCCCAATAAACTTCTCAAGACCAAAGCAGAAGCAAAAAAAATGGATTCATCTTAGCAACTGATAAGTTCTCCAAGACTAAAGACATTCCCAAAGTACATAATGCATCAGGTATGAAAAGAATGGCATTTAGAATTCTAAGGCATGCACTCAAATTCAAGTTAATGGTTAATGGGCAATGCAAGAGACTGACATGATGACAACCAATTACACACTCAAGTACTTCTACATAAGACAACTACACAGCACATTAGAAACATTGCACATTCCGACATTCGATTTGCTTAACTTCATGTCCCACTACCTCATCATCTCTACAAAAGTCCCGCCCCATAACTATTGGTCATCACAGAAGTAGCGCAAACCAACATATTACCAACAGAGGATTGGACGCAGGTGCAAAGTTCGCAATGTCTAGAACAAGGGCACCATAGCATCAAAAAGAGGCCACATTTCTAACTGCCAGATAGCATATTTGTTTCTTTACTTGAACAGATTTCTGTGATTAAAGTAGTTCCCACCCTCTGTTTTAATGTCCATAACCAATAACACTGAAACTACCATGCAAATTCAAAGAAAGTAACAACCAACTGCATAGTAACCAGCATCAACAACCAATAAGAGATCAATTTTCCAACCAAACCTGCAAAGCTAACACATACCATGTTCCTAAGCAGCAAAACCCTAGTAGGAGGTCCATTAAACGTTACGCTCTGCACTTTCTTCTCCTTCTCCTTCTCCGACTTAGTCTCACTTGCATTCACAATAACACCAGCTCTCCGGTCAGTCCTCTTCGCCATCAATGGTGTCGTAATGCCCTGTTCCTGCTTCCCGAGACCTTGACCCTCTTTCCAACCCATCTTAGCCATCATCCTCTGTGCAGCGGTCATTTGCCCCCCTGCACCAACCCCTAACCCTACAGTCTCCGATTTCCCAATACTAAACCCACCATCTCCACCATTACCTGGAGGCGACGGCGATCTTGGAGCAGCAGCGCCACTCATCGCCGCTCGTCGCTTCCAAGCCTCCTCGCCGGATATATTTCTATCCTTCTCTCTCTCCCTCTCTCTTTCCTCCCTCTCCCTCTTCTCTCTCTCCTCCTCCTCCTGCCTCCTCCTCTCTATCTCTCTCATCCTTTCTGCCTCCACAGCCTTTCTCTTCTTCTCTCTCCGATATTCTTCGTAATCGTTCGGTCTCGCCGGATCGTACTCCTCGACTACGACGGAGTTAACTCCGACGAGAGCTGGTTGCGACGGACGGTCAGGAATCATCGATGGGATTGGCTCCGATTGCTGTAGCACAGTTGGAGTTAGGGTTTTGGAAGCGGAGTTTACGGCTTTGGGCTTGTTATGGGATTTGAGAATCGTTTGCAGAGGCGGCATGGAGACGGAGGGTTTACGGAGAGTGGGCGGAGCCATTAGGGTGCTGCTAGACCAGGCGTTGGCGGCACTTGGCTTCTCCTCCTCCGCCGTGGATGGTGGTGGGAGGTCTCCATACAGCCCACCCAACATCTTGCCACGTTTTCTTCTTCTTCGTGAAACTTAGAACCGAAGATCAAGTTGGATCTCTGAGCCTGAGTTTTCTGGATACGTTTAATGAAACGCACCGCTTTATGCCACCAAACTCAGGGGTTACTGTCCTATAAATAAACACATCACATGTACAGTTAAATTTTGTATATGCTAATTAGGTTAAAAATATAGCCATCCTAATTAAATTTTATTTATTTTTAAATTATATAAAAGGAGGAATAGCCTTATGGTTGCTTTTTGTGATAAGAAAGTCATTCTTTCAAATCATAGAAAGTACGTATATAATATATATGAGATTCCCAAAATTATTCTTAGAATGTAGATTTAAAAGAATCGAAGAATTACAGATGAATATAAAAAAAGAACTTAATTGGATGAATTATGTAAATCGAAAAGTCAACATTGCTATTACAAGAATTGCAAACCCTTACGGGAACCCCAACATTCTTGCAGAATTTATAGCCCAAATCTGAAAAAATCAGAGGTTATTTGTATTCCTCGGAAACCCCCGCCCACATCACCATTCAAGATTTCTTGGCCGACTATTGACCAAACCACTTGGGCGCTAGGTCCAATATGAATAGGATCACTTAGTCATGCTTCATAATTAGAAAAACGAGCACCGTGAAAATGGATGATCCGATCCGCAAGGACCATGATTGGGAATTGTTTGATCGTCTTTCTCCGAGGAATGGACGAAACATAATCAATTTGAATTCGGGACAGCTATTCGAAATCTTAGTGAAAGATTGGATTTGTTATCTCATGTTTGCTTTTTGGGAAAAAATCTCAATTGAAGTGGAGGGTTCTTCAAACAACATCCTTGTAAATTGGAGAGTCTTATGTATTGGGTATGTTAATTTTATAAAATATAAAAAAGAGTATTTTATCTATATGTCTATTAAATTATTTTTTTAAACAACTTTTTTATCTTATAAGAATAATAAATTAAATTTGAGTTAATTTTTATTTATAATATAATTATATTAGAGTAATTATATTAATATTGTAACATATATAATTGTCAAGTTGTAAATTCTACAAAATACTTTGATAAAACTTATAAAAAAGTCTTTTTTTAAATTGTAATAGTATGATATAAGTTTTACATAATACATGTTTGTCTAAAATTTAGAATAATAAAAAAAAAGTGTCTCTATGAATAAATAAAAATATAAATTAGGTCTACATATTTTGTCCTACTAATAAATTTGAATTTATAGGAGTAGTAAAAGAGTGTAGACTATTTCCAATTAAATTTGATATTAAAAATGTGTAATTAAAAATTCTTATTATCTGTATTGTTATATTAAGCTAAGACTACATATTATATTAACTAAATGTATAAAATATTATTTTATTGCAAATATAGTATGCCATTTATGTTTTCATTAATATTACTTGTATCGAGTGTCATATAATCTATCTCAATACTAAGTTAGCATGTATATATAATGTAGAAAATAAATTTGATTTAATTTTAAAGTAAAGGATTAAAAAATGATGAAAAGGGTTGTAAAGAAGACTATTATCTTGACGATTAACCAACATACATTCATGAAAAAGAATTGGTCACCATATCAAAACCCTTATTATCTATATAAATCTTTCATTGCTCAGGAAACATAGGATATGAAATGTCTCTAATTGAATAATATCTAGCATCAATATGCTTCAACCTACTATGCAATGTGAAATTCTTACCAAATTGCACTACATTCTAAATATTACAATGTACTGCATACCCTTGTTGTATAAAGCAAACTCCCTTACAAACCTCTTCATGCAAAACATTTATCTACGAGCTTTAACAATAGCAATAAGCATTGTTTTTGTAGTTGACAAAGTAATACATTTCCTTAACTTAGATTGTTAAGATACAACTTCCTTTATAAAGATAATCAAATGATTTAAATTAGACTTTTTTTGTATCAATATCTCTTATCTTGTCTAAATTTGCATATGCAAAATGAATAGGTTTCCTTATTCCAAAACATAACCTTAAATTAAAAGAGCTATAAAGATATATCATAATCTACTTCACTGCATTCCAAAATTATCTCTTCCTATGTTAGGAAAAAATGATTAATTATACCAATAGCATGAGTAAGATCATGTCTTATACAACCCATTGAATACATCAAACTACTAATTGTTAAAGCTTAAGGAACTTTTTCATATCTTACTTTTTCTTATTAGAAGGACAATGACTTTTGCTTGACGTAAGTGCATAGTAAAGGGTTTACTCACTAACTTAGTTTTGTCTATATTGAGCCTTTAAAGGACCTTCTTGATGTACTTATCTTATGATTGTTGCAACTTCTTGACCTTGCTATCAAAAATTATCTTTATGCTAAGAACTTGCTTCGTAAGCCTTGAGTTTTTTAGAGCAAAAGACTCACTCAAATCCTACCTTAAGAACCACCAAAGCTTCCGTGATTTTTTGCCTCCTAACACACTTACTTGTGTGTGTTATTATCGTATTGACACATGGCTCCATGCATGTGAGCCATTTGTCCTTCATGCAAGCTACCACATGTCTCCAACATGTCAAACCATTTGTCACACAATGAATGACGCCACATGTCAATCTTTAATTAGTCCACATGTCACACTAAGATTGGTCCAAATTTTAATATTTTTTCAAAAATTCACCAAAAGTTTCAAAATGCTCGAAATACTCTAAAATGAACAAAACATAATTTAATCACATTTATCAACTCAATTGTACCTGAAAAATATCATAAATGCATACACAATAATTATATGTATCCAAAATGCTTATGCCTTATGCCCAACTAAGATTTTTTTTTTGAAACCCCGTAGGCGGGCTAAGCGGGCACACCTCTCTGAGGGCTCAACTGGCGCACCACCTCACAGACGGGCCAAGCAAGCGCACCTCATCATTGAGGGCCCAACTAGTTCTCCATCTACAGGTAAAATTCCGGTTGCCCCAGGCTCTTACAAGAGGGGCTAGCATGGAATCGAACCTGGGACCTAACCAAAGTCAAGCCCCACTCTCAACCATCAAGTCACACCCCTTGAGGGCACCAACTAAGAAAATATTCAAATATGCAAAGCATAAAATGTATTAAATTTTTCTTAATATTCTAACCCCTAATATAGGGCGTTACAATTTGTATAAGATTGTAATATATGAGATTTTCTGAAATTTTTGCATTTCATAAAATGCATGCTCAGATAAAGGCGTTGTGACTTGAGTTGCCAGTATGAAACGCTTCCACGCAAAGCTTTGCTTCATGATTTCTGATTTTGCACATAGAGTTATGTTCCGTGATTCTGTTTGACTGAGCCATATGGGTTGGTATTTGTATAAGTTTGTGATAGGCACTTGGTCACAACAATAAGAAAAAATGTGAATCTCATGCATATAACATTATAAGATTGAAATTTGTTGAATGATTTGCAAAGTTGAATGAGTGATAAATTGATGCAATTTAATTGCTATACTTAGTAATGTGAACTGTGTGATCTTATGATATACCATGTTGTGTGAACATCTGGAATGTATTTATGATCTGAATGGGTGTCTATAAAATATGTATTATGTGTATGTGGTTCGATGAAATCATCAATGATGGTTCACTCATTGAGTTCGCAAAACTCATAAAAATTGCAACGTGATTTTTTCTGATACGAGACAAGAGACCTAGTTCTTAGACAGGACTAAAGGACCCTTTGGATTTTGTTATGGCTCAGAGGTCTGTCAGTTGACTCCAGGAGTGTTATGTTTTGTATTTTGTTGTTTTTGTATTCCTTTTCTTTTTAGTCATTTTAATCCTTCTTAAAACACAATACTACACTACTATAAATTCTCTTTAACTCCAACCTCACAAACATCCATCACCAAACTTTACCCAAACACTTGCACGTATTTATAATAAAAACGGAGTATGTTCATGGACTTCTCTGCACTTTTCTAACTTTCAATAGATGCATTACTTTCCACTAACAATTACACCTTCATTTCATATAACAACTTTCTATATTAGAATCTCTATATTAGAATCTCACCTACCTCTCATTCCTTATCATCTTTGCAACTCCTATGAGAATTACGCACACACACAGTGAAGCCTAAGCCATACATGTATTTCACCAACACAATAGAGTATATGTTTTTATCCACTTTCATTCCATCCAAAACTTATCATCTTACCGACTGCATACCATGACTTCAATAAATCTTCCATTCATATCATTAAACTCATTTTAGTCATTTCCATTACCTCTTCATCTAATCATATGTGAACAGTGTAACAATCTTATAATCCGAACAGAGTATATGCATATTCATCGACTTTCATAGACTTCTGTATCATTTTCATTTTACTTTAATTTTCTGTACTTCAACATCATCTATTTCAATATAACAACATAAACTATTTCATAATTTTCTGGACGATGCCTATTTCACAAATCCATCATATAGGTTATTCAACACCAAAATCACACTTCATGAACTCATGTATGCATATACATATTTACACCATAAAAGCTATTTACTTAGTTCCACAAACTCTCCAGGAGATGAGATTGAATTAATAACACAAAAACAATTCAACAGCTGATGTTTCGGGGGATAAGCTAAAGAAGAGTTTTGGTAAACGGGGTGGTTTCGGTGAAGAACAAAAGCATAAAAACATCACTAAACAATTTCTCTCCATCCACACTCCTAACCGCGTGTGTTCCTTACATGTGGGCTGGGCCATGTATCAACATACACGGCTGCCACATTTCATTCTTCCATTTGTCACCTTTTTTTTTGTCCAAAACACTCCAAATTTTTCAAAAAATTTTAAAAATTACCAAAAAATTCTGAAATAATAATAACTCTCTTCAAATAAATTTTCAGCTCAAAAATAATTCACCGAAAATTTCAAAAATACTCGAAATGTACAAAAATTGCAAAATCACATTTAATGCATTCCAATTAAACCCACCATTTCCATTTATAAATCAATTTATCCGAAAATGTCGATGAATGCATGTACAATTATATGAATATGCAAAATAAATGTGTAAATAACAATCATGCATAAGCGTGAATTATGCTTCCTAATTTCTCATTAATCTCTAATAAACATCATTTTAAACTTAATTCAAGTAACAGAATGTTACACTAGTAAAATATACTTTTTCTAACCTAAAATTATGCCAAAATAGAGTTTCAATGCTACTATTTTTTGTTTTTTGGATTCGAGGAAACCCCGTAGGCGGGCCAAGCGGGCACACCTATCTGAGGGCTCAACTGGCGCACCACCCCACAAGGGGGCCAAGCGAGCGCACCTCATCATTGAGGGCCCAACTAGTTTTCCATCTACAGGTAAAACTCTGGTTGCCCCAGGCTCTTACAAGAGGGGCTAGCATGGAATCGAACCTGGGACCTAACCAAAGTCAAGCCCCGCTCTCAACTATCAAGCCACATTCCTTGAGGGCTTCAATGTTACTATGTTACTATGCATATATGAAAAAAAAAAAAGTGTCAATAACCTTAAATTTCTATAGAAATAGAATATCAATGACCTTAGGATTTTACAATAATAAAGTTTTATTACAATTAGACTTCTTGTAGATTAATCTATAAATAGTTTGATAAGGGTTTAGTAAGTTGAACGATAGAAGACCTTGGTGATAGCATTTAGAGAGAACTTTTGAGAGATGTTGCGTATGGTTTTTCTCGCATATTCTTCTTGGATCTTCTTTTTTAATATTATAAAAAGAATTATGTTTCTTACTCTCATGGGTGTGAATCACATAAATTGGTTGAATTACGTAAATTTTTATATTTTTATTCTTTATTTTTCTATAATATATTCATTTTGTATAACAAAACAAGTTCCTAGCACTCTATGAAAACAATATTAGTAAAAAAAATGACAAGTTATATTTGAAACATTAAAATTTTTGTATTTGATTGGTATAATTTATTATTTAAAATTTTGAAATTAAGGTATCATTAACCCTTTGTATTAATAGTGGTAAAGATCTATATACTGTGTCATTTCACTCATTAGTTGCTGACAATTGGAGAATGGTCGAAAGTTTATGATTGGATCAGAAACCAAAACACGTCTACGCAGGAAAAGTCATCAAAAGAACTAGAACTATGAACTGATAATGCATCGTTGCGAGATAATCAAACTACGATGTTCATACCAATCTATTGAAAAGCCTCTATCCACATTTTGTTTACATATAAACCATCATATGTATATATATATATATATATATATTGACTAAAACTATCAGTATCGAACAAAACAGACATCGTAGAATGTTTGTTTCCTATAGTAGAAAGGCAAGAAGAAAATAGACGTTGTTTGATTAACAGTACAGTACTGATTAAACAGCACAAACATTATGGAACTACTTGCTCTGATGTTGCAGTAGTGATCCCACAGGCGTGTTCTGTTGATGACGATGCTGACTTGGAACGCCCAACTTCAATCCTCCGTCGCCGCCCGTGGCCGGAGGAGTTTCGACGGTGGAAGGAAGGTGATGAATGCTACTAGCAATAAGTCCAGGATACATATAGAACGCAAGAGGAATATCATGAACGTTGACGCTCGACTCTTCATTACCATTGATTACTGAGGCAGGAGGCTCAACACGGCGTGGGGATGCGGTGGTTGAGCTGTCCCCACCGGCAATGACGGTGCTGCTGGTGGTCGGCGTGGTCGTGTTGCTTGTGTTTGTAGAGGTCGATCCACAAGTTGGACAACGGTTCACAAGCTTGAAAACATTGACACAAACACAAATCAGATACTATAGGTGACACCGGCAAGCATAAGAACAACTACGTAGGATACTAATGTTTTGTCCCCTTGGCTAAAAGTGAGGGCAACATGGTTTCCAACAAATCTTATAATAACCAAAATGATATTGAGCGCCAAGAATCAAAATTTATGGAAAAAGATGCTGTCCAGATTGTAAATTTCCTTTACTCCAACTTGCCATTCAACTAGTTGTTGGGAGCAAACAATGAAAAGAGACGGAAAGACCAAAACTTGAAAAGGGAGAAATCAGAATAGTGAAGAAACAAAAGTAACTAGAGTAGTGACCTTGTAGCGATAGGTGGTCCCATCAGGCTCAACGATCCAGCCAGCTTCTTTAGCGAGTTCACGGAGTACTTCGTTGATATCAGCGCGAGCAGTGAGGCGGTAGCCACCGTGTCGCCTGAGGCCATGGAAGATCTTGGTGGTAATGGCTCTTCTTTGCCTCTCTCTAAGCTTTGTCTTCTCCTTCTCACTCTCACTCCTTGTTGATGATGAACCAGAAGCACCACCACTGCCCACCATTTTCAATTCTTTTCTGTTCAACTGTTAGTGCCTCCTGCACCTGTACCATTTCTGATGATTTTGGGGTTTGGTTTTTATATATACGCCGTTTTGCATGATTAGTAAGAGAGGGAGAGAGACAGGGAAGTACCAATTGCGTGTTAGAGAGAGAGATGGCATCACGCGCTGGGAGTGAACGGTGAAAGAAGGATGTGAAAGTGAAATGGTTTGAGTAGCTGGCGGCTAACAGTGTACTGCAGTGGTTCAATCAGAAGTCAGGTAAGGGGCAATAGCCTTTCCAGAGATCATAACAAGAAAATCATTTTTACTTCTTTTCTTTTTTTTTCCTTTCCTCTCAGGTTTCTTAATCTTCTCTAAAAAGAATTAGACTTCAAACTTGAAAAGCACCAGCTGTAACTTTCAAGTGTTAGAGCCACATTAGTTGCAAGTTTTGCAGAATTCAGAGCAGAAAGGGTACGATACGACCCCATATCATCCACGAGGCTTTCGTTTTCTTTCTATCCAAAAACACAAAAGGTGTAATATATGAAGGACAAGTTTCACTAATCTTGGGATTCTGGTTCTTAAACTGACCAAAAGACGGATTGGAACTCACAAAGGACGGTCAACCCATAATCTCCATAAAGAAATGTGAACTAACAGCATAAAAGATTCTTATATTCCAACTTGCTAGGAAGTTAAAGGAAAAGGCAATGTCCTTGTACCTTCTGGGCTACTCCATGTTAGGCTAAGCGAAAACGTTTGGAGAAAAGGATGGACTGGTCACGGATGATTAAGCCTAATTGCCTAAATAGAATAGCTGTTGAGGATTTATAGGTCACCAGAGTCTGCAGGCAGGACGGGTAGCTTGGTTAGTTAATTAACAGGGTCAATTAGAACAAAGTCCTAGGTTCGACTCCTGGCAATAACGAAAAGATAGTGGACTGCTCTGTTAAGAGATTGACCAAAATTAAACCGTGATTCAATCCCTTAGCGATAGTCGAACCTGCGACTGAGGGCTCTTAAAGTTAGAGATCAACCTTTTAAAACAAGGAAGAAAATCAGCTCAGACAGACATAAAAAAAGGTGGGATTTGAGGGTAACTGAAGGTCACTAAACTGTAATATATCTGATCTGACCTACCCCGACCCTTCCTTGTGTATATCACTTCGTTGGCAACTAGCCATCTTTTTGCATACTGATGCAAAATGTTTCTGAAGAACATGGGGCGGTGATTTCTTCGCAAACTTTTTAATTTCATCGCAGTTATTCGTAAAGTTGTGCTGTAGTTATTTATAATTTTATATATTGGTTACTATATATAAAGGCTTCTTTGGGTAGATAACCACTCAGCTATTTTTATTGAAAGATATTTGGTGGATAGCTTTTTCGATAATTTATTTAACATAATAAGCTATATAAGAGCGTTTTCATCAATCAATCAAAATATTAAATGTTAAAAGTCAAATTTAGCCTTTATGCATTTATACGTTAGAAACATTTGCAAATTTTTTGTAAAATTTAATTTTTTTCTATTTTTATTATTGTCAATATTTAATTTTTGTAAAATTAAATATTTAATCATGACCTTATAATTTTTTAAGTCATATTCTTATAAGTCATTTTTAATTTATTAAATAATAAAATGTATACATATTATATGAAAAATATTAATATAATATAGCTCGCTATATCATTCATATTAATAAAAAATTTAACGTTATATTATTATTATTATTATTATTATTATTGTTGTTGTTATTGTTATTATTATTTTTATTTTTATTTTTATTTTTTGTTGTTGTTGTTATTGTTGTTGTTGTTGTTGTTATTATTATTATTATTATTATTATTATTATTATTATATGTTCTATATTTTTATTAAAGTTATAAGCTTAATTTTTGTAGAATTAAATATCTAAAATCTAAATTCCAATAAGAATATTCAACGAAATATTAAGATATATAATATTTATACCCTTATAATTTTTTTGAAGTCATGTCCTCATAAATCATTTTACACATAACAGCTAATTTTGCCAAACGTCAAATAACAAACAGCTAATACAATCCACTGATGAAATCAGCTGATAGAATTAGCTATTAGCTATCAGCTAACAGCTAATAACTGATACTGATAGAATTAGATATTAGCTATCAGCTAACAGCTAATAACTGATAGAATCAACTGTTTGCCAAAAAAGGTCAAAGTAACTGTATCAGCAACTGTTAAATTTTCAGTATAAATGAAATCAAAAAAATAAATTCAAAATTAAAGAGATCAACACCGAAATTTGGTAACACAAATTGATATTTCTTGTCTATGTCTACGGGACTCTCACTCAGCTTAATTATTTCCCTAACGACAATAGTTTTATAAAAGATTTTACTGAGCCAACACCACTCAACTCTTGACATTATCATTCGTCCTTACTATCCTTGAAAAAATTTCATATCCAATAACACAACCGACTCGCATTAACCTTAACAAAGGATTTTCTCAACAGTATTTAATAATAAAGATACGAAATAATCAACTCAAGTGATTAAATAATAATTAACATAAAAAACAATGCTTGAGATAAAAAACAACTCCCTTAAATATGTCGCTTCATCAACGAAAAAACAGGAAGTTGCCAATCAAAAGATCTACCGTGAGGCTTCAATATCTTCATTAAAAATCTCACGCACAACAGCCACAAAAACGTCTCAAATCAACAAGTGTTTCTTCATCGAAATGTCATACACGAAAGGCTACAAAGATACCTAGGTTGTTGGAAGTTTTTTCTATAAAAACCATTATCATCGACAGCCCAAAAATCCCTCACAATAGACAGAAAATGCAGCTCCCCTAATCTTAAAAAAAAACCTCAAAAATTAGCTTGCAATAATCACTCATAATCACCCAAAATTCAACTACCAAAGATAATTCAATACTCTCCAATTTACAGCTACAAAAATCACAAAAACTTCTGGAGTTTTCTCACACCGAATCAACAATCATACAACCCTCAATGATGATTCAAAAAGAGAAGATTGTGCAACTACCAAATCGTCCAAGAATAGAACACGTGGCAGTAAAAACTTATAGATGATTCCACACGCCATCAGCCAACTCACGTTAAAATACCAGAGAATAACAGCTGCAGTTGCTACCATAAACTGTGACTTCTACACCGAAAACACTGCTAAATCACTCAAAGACCAAAGACAGAACACAGCTATACACACACTTCATTAACGATGCATAACAAAAGACCCATTCAGCATTTTGTTATGTGTTGTTCACCAAAAACCCATCAACTCCGTAGCCTTGTTTTCACCACCTAACTCTAATATGTCTTCGGCTCTTTTTCCCGAAATCAAACAACACTTACATAGAAATTTTCATTAATGTCCTTCAGCCACACATCAATGTAATCCACCACACCTCTTCTCAAGATATGCATCAATTCAAGATAGGATTCTATAACATATAATACATTATTCAAAATAGTTTTTTCAATCCAAGTCAAACAAGATCATCCAATTAATATCTTATAGGTCCAATTAATAAAGAATGACAACACTAATTACTTAGATATACAACATATATCCTAACAATCTCCCCCTATTTGACATTGTTTGTCACAAATATGAAACTCTCCTAAAATAACATAACTGAAGATATAAGTATCAAATTCCCAATTCATATGACAAATATTCCCCCTTAATCAAACATCAAGTTCTAAAGAACATCACAATTATCCAATCATTTAAACATCTCGCCCTTGGGACAAAAATATGTCAAAAAACAAGAAGAATAGCCACACATATACCTTAAAATCTTCCCCTGAATTGAACAGTCACCAAAAACAATCTGATGTCTCCCCCTTGAAAGAAAACAATATCAAAACAAAGAATGTCTTCAATGCGATCAATCTTAACAAATAAAGAAGCATAAAAATTAGCAATAGATGTAGCGAAAGAATCATAAGTATGTCAAAATGGCAATTTACTACTAGTCAAAACACTCACCAAAGTATTATTACTCAGGTCAAAGCCATCTGTATATGACTCATTAAATTTAAAAACGCCATCATCAAGCATAGTCTCATGTGCAAATCAATCAACTCAACCTTAGAAAACTCATAAATAAAGATAAACTAAAATAAAACTTGGAAAAGCCTAGATGTTAACTCCTTCGAACCTTTTTTTGAAAAATAAATAACATCAAACTATATATATTTCAAAAATGTAAAGCACACAGTCCTTGTGCCTCTCGAATAAATTCAAGCTTGGGTTTATTCCTTATCACATTTTCTTGGTCATCAATTGTCTGATTGATTTCTTTATTTGAAGTAATTGACTTTCTCAGTCTAAACAATTGCTTAAAAAATAGTAACTAACTGCAAATCTGGCCAATTTCTTGTTTTTCCTTCACTACATCTTTGTGCTTGTACTTGGCCTTTTCTAACTTGAGTGGTTTGGTAATATGGGTTACTGCTGGAAGTTTAATGGAGAGTGTATAGATTTTCAGTTTTGACCTTTTTGAATAATCATTTGTGACAACTTGTAACATTTCGATCTTATGTGCCAGATTACTCCACAAAAGTGACAGATAGGTATGAACCTCTAATTTTTCTTTAAAATTTCTTTTTGGACAGATCTGATCGCACCAATTTTCTCATCATTCTACTTGGAACATTCACCTCTATAGCCAATGTCTTGAAAGTTTCTTTCAGCCTTACCAATTTTCAACAACTTTTCTAGCTTTTTGGTACCTCCATTTAACATTCTTATTCCTTTTTCTATACTGACCAACTTCAATTTTGTTTCACCAATCTCATCTAATGTAGACAACAACTTCTTCTCTAGACCTTAGATGATGTTCTTCATGGAAGAGTTTTCCTCCTTCAATTTCTCATTTTTCTTACATGTTTAGAACCATTTACTATACATTAACTCATTATCTTCATAAATACCTTCCTTTTATCATTTGAAGTACTGTCATCACTGCCATAACTTGAGATTGAGCTTTGAGCTAAATGGTATATGTTTTCCCATAAATTTCCTGATTTACTCACTTTTTTTGTCTTTAGTTACTTCCTTCTTGATTACTATTAAATAAGTAACTATACTTTTGCTGTATAAAGTAACCAACGCAACATTATTCACAGCTTCTTCTTCACTACTATACTCACTTCTGGATTCATTCTCACTCTAAGTGCTTATATAGAACTTCCCTTTTCCTTTCTTCAAGATGTTAGCACATCCCGCTTGCACATGTTTGAAGCTTTGACACTTATAAGATTGAATTTTTTTCACCCTTTCGAGTTTTCATTTGTAGTTTGAAATTACTATTTGATAAGGTCCTACTATTTTGCCTAAAATTGGATCCATCCTTCTTTACTTTCTTTGACTACTTGTTGAAATTTCTCGTCAATAATTTCATATCCTCATTCTCATCAAATTCATCTTCTACATCATTTATGTCTTTTCTAGTTTCAGCCTGTAGTATCAATCCTTTGTTTTTTTTCTTGTTTGCTCCTCAATAAATTCATTTCAAAACTGGTAAGAATCTCAATTACCTTCTCCAGTGACAAGTCACTAATATCACGAGCCTCCTTGATTGCTATAATTTTCAAAATAAATCTTGGAGGTAGTGATCTTAATGTCTTCTTAACTAGTTGTATATTGGAATATTTCTTCCTGAGTTGATGTGCCTGATTTGTTATATCGCGTAATCTTTCATGAAAGTGCTCAATAGTCTCATTCCCATCCATCTTCAATTTTTTAAACCTCACAGATAACATTTGTGGTTTGGACGCTATCATAAATTTGGATCCTTCATTAATAGTCAGCAAATCATCCCACACTTCTTTAGTTGATTCATAGGTTGATATCATTAAGAAGCATCCTTTATCAACAACATTAAAAATTGCATGCATTGCTTGTTAGTTTCCAAGTACACTTTCGTCTTCGGCTCTTGTCCACTTAGAAGGATCTTTTTGAACTACCTCTCATTTATCATCAATAATCATTGGATGCGTCCACCCATATACTACCGAATGTCGAGCTTTTGTATACTGAGCTTGGATGCGTCCACCCATATACTACCGAATGATCGATGCACCCTCTCTTGTAGCCATATTTGTGAAATTCAGATCTGCACTAACTTGCTACCAAACTCTGATTTGGTGACCCACTATGATACCAACTTAAAAAGTTTGAAAGGGTGATTGTTTCTCAAACTTTTCAATATGACCGCAGTTACTTGTGAGGTTCTATTGCATTTACTTGTATTTGTATTTGTTGATACTGTTAATTTTTTAACATAAACGAAAATAGAAAAATAAATACGAAATTAAAAAGATCAACACCGAAATTTTTTAATGCAATTTGACACTTTCTGTTTACATTTGCGGAGCCCTCACCAACTTAATTATTTCACTAATGACAATAATTTTATATAAGGTTTTACTAAGCCAACACCACTCAACCCTTGACAGTATTCTTCACCCTCATTACCTTTGAAAGATTTTCACACCTAATAATATGACTAACTCGTGTTAACCTTAATAGAGGATTTTCTTAACAGTATTTGATAATAAAGATACGAAATAAACAACTCAAGCGATTAAACAGTAACCATTATAAACAAAAACAATCCTTGAGATAAAAACAACTCCCCTAAATATGTCACTTCATCAACCAAAGAACAAGAAGTTATCCACTGAAAGATCTGTTGTGAGGCTTTATTATCTTCACTAAAAATCTCACGCACAGCAGCCACAAAAACGTCTCAAATCAATAAGCGTTTCTTCATTGAAATGTCATACACGAAGGGCTGTAAAAACACCAAGGTTGTGGTAAGTTTTCATATGAAAACTAATATCATCGAAAGCCCAAAAATCCCTCACAATAGACAAAAAACATAGCTCCCTAAAGCTCTGAAAAATCACCTTGCAATAATCACTCCAAATCACCTAAAATTCAGCTGCCAAAGATAACTCAATGCTCCTGAAAATACAATTGTAAAAATTAAGAAAACTTATGGAGTTTTCTTACACCAAATCAACAATCACACAACCCTTAATGATGATTCAAAAAGAGAAGATTATGCAACTGCCAAATCACCCAAGAACAGAACACGCAGAAGAGAAAACTCATAGCTAATTCCACCCACAATCAACCAATTTGCATAAAAAACCCCATAGAATGGCAGTTGCAATTGCTACCATAAACTACGACTCTACACTGAAAGCACAACTGAATCACTCAAAGACCAAAGACAGAACACAGTTGCACACACACTCTATCAATAACGCACAACAAAAGACCCATTCAACGTTTTGTTTCATGTTAGTCACCAAAAACCCATAAACTCCATAGCGATGTTTTCACCATCTGACTCCAATATGCCTTCAGCTCTTTTTTTTCGAAATCAAGCAACACTTACACAAAGAAATTTTCATTAAAGCCCTTAAGCCACACATCAACGTAATGGAGAGTGTCTAGATTTTTTATTTTGACCCCTTTTAAATATCATTTGTAACAACTTGTAATATTTCAATCTTATGTGCCTGATTACTCCATAAAGTGACATGTAAGTATGGATCTTTGATTTTTCTTTGAGATTTCTCCTTGGACATATCTAGTTGTACCAATTTTCTCATTATTCGACTTGGAACATTCACCTTTATAGCTAATGTCTTGAAGGTCTCTTTTAGTCTTATCAAATTTCAACAACTTTTTTAGCTTTTAGGCACCTCCATTTAACATTCTTATTCTTTTTTTTGTATTGACTAACTTCAATTTTGTTTCATCAAGCTCATCTAATGTAAACAACAACTTCTTCTCTAAATCTTGAATGATGTTCTTTATGGAACAATTTTCCTCCTTCAACTTCTCATTTTTCTTACATGTTTAAACCCATTTACCATACATTAATTCATAAGCTTCATAAATGTCTTCCTGTTTATCATCTGAAGTATTGTTGTTGGGACCCGATTTTGGGAACTGGATACCAACCGGAAAAGCAGCACGGAAAACAAAACGTGGAAGACATAATGCAAAGCGAAGCGGAAACAAAGCAATAGCTGAAGCGAAACGAAAAATGAAAGTACCGAAGCAAAACAAAGCGAACGAATTAATCAACCTGAACAAACATCGACATCCGTTGCAAACATGAAGCATAGGAAACTAATCGCGT
>JANTNU010000003.1:30001417-30012205 GCA_024752395.1 Erythroxylum havanense
TGAATAAATTAAACTCACCTCATATGTGACTTAAGCCAACACCAACAGGATTTATATGTGCATGCAGGTGTAACACTATCTACAGGAATCCATGCTTTAATGGCCTGTCTATTTACGTAAGCCACAAATGATTGAGAGGTGCTCTGGAAAAGTATGCGTCCATATCATCATCCACCATTGATAGATCTAGAAATACTTGACAGTTGACACTACGACAAAGTAGATATTTAACTCTTTTTTTTTGACCATATTGCCAAAATTTTTAAAATCGTCTTAAAATTAACCTTTTAGTGACTAATTACAAAAGTGTCACAAAATGATTAACATTTTGTGATGGATTACAAAAATCATCCCCAAATGGTAAACATTTTGTGACAAATGCCAAAAATCGTTACAAAGTGGTCCATATTGGGTGACGTTTTTTATGTTCATCGATAAATGAACTTTTGGTGACGCTTTTTGAAAATTGTCACTATAAATTAGTAAACATTTGGTGACTAATTTTTCAAATCGTTACCAAAGGACACACTTGGTGACGATTATGTGAAATCGTCGCTAACAAGACGTTCGGTGACAAATTTGAGAAATCGTAACCAAAGTTTCGTAGACATTTAGCTACATGTTTTTTGCTACGTTTTTCACATTGTTGCTAAAATTTACCATTTAGTGACGAATTTTGAAAATCGTGACCAAATGATCTACATTTAGTGACGATTTCTAAAATCGTCACAAAATGACAATTTTCGAAAATCATCACGAAAAGGTGCATATTCAGTGACAATTTTTGAAAAATATCACCAAAAGTTTCACAATAATTTGTAACACATTTGGTGACCATTTGCCAAAATAGTCACCAAAGGGTTCACATTTTTCAAAATTGTTAAACTAACATTTTTATAATCTATCATAGTTAAGATATGTTTTATTGTAGATTTGTTTTGAATGTTTACAACGTGTTGTTAAAAAAACAAATACAACATAATTTTAAGTGTTAAACAATAGTATTAATTAATCATTAATAATTAGTAAGAGTGTAAAAATTAGTTATAAAAATATTAATAATTTTATCAATATAATTATATGAAATATGGAAGGTTAGCAATTCTTACATTCATAGTATAAGAACAATAATAGTCCACACTCAATAGTACGCAATTTGATCCCTAAGTAGTAAAGAGGTTGTTCGATAAATTATTCCAGATACAATAATAATTCAGCTTTAAAGCTGAGTTCAGTTGATTGCATCAATAAATGATAATGATATAGTTATTTTTTTTTTTGGATTTCAAGTGACATGAGAGTTGGTAAAGGGGAATGAGTCTCCAATGTATGGATTCCCTAGGAGGGTTCTTGGATGTTCGAAGGCATCAATTGGAACAATGATAGTTCTTCCCTCAGGTGTAAAGTTTTCACACTTTCTTGCAACAACGTTTCCGCTATAACTAAACTTGTAAATGATACAATGAATGAGTCGTTAGATTAAGTATAGAAGACAAGTTCTCCAGATAAATTGCCCGTATGAGACGATTTACCTAAAACACAATCAGTATAGAACTTAGATATTGCCATATTAGTAAATCTTTAAACGAACCGAAACTGAAGTGACATACATATGTGAATGACTAGACGAAGCTTGTGGAATTGACGAATTTTTCACATCAATCGATTTTCCTAATCCTTTACATACTGTTGTGACATCACTCTCGTCTCTATAGGCATACATGTCATGTTCGAGATTCAAGGACATATAGTATATACTGTACCATCAAATGTGAATATATATAATAGCTTCATAAAAGAAATGAGATATACATTATAAGAAAAGTGATGTTGTTCAGATGATACTAAACATCTTGAAGCAGAAGATCAATCATAGAAGACAAACGATCATTAGTGTATAAAGTGGAGATTTTTTTTGCATTGTTTATTTCTTCAATAGGGACAATTTTGTCACATTCCTCCTAATGAAATGAATTAGTACCATTGGGAACTAGTCCCCATGTCGATATTCCTTGATTAATAATGTTAAGAGGTACATTTTGCAAATGTTGATCTAGAATAAAATGATGATATGTTCAACTCCAATTTCGATGATAAGTGAAAGTAATCTAATTTAGCACTTATACATCTTCAATGTGCCTAATGATATAAAAGTTACCCTTACTAAAATATCAGAAATCTATTGTGTAGTTTGTATCACATGCAAAATTTAGAATTTAAAGTAGAATAGACATGACTATGCTCTTGATGTACAGAAATATAGTATTTCTATATTGAGCTTTATTACTATTAATAGAAACGAATAAAAGTAAAATACTTTTAAAGACCTTTCATCAAATAGTTACGAAACTTTGATGAGGGAAGCGTTAAAGGTCGTTCGGAAGAAGCTAACCCATATACAAATAACAAAGACAGATAGTAAATCATCTTCGAAACATAACTATAAACACAACTCATATATCAAATGCATAATTAAGAACTCACAATAAACATCTAAAGTATAAGTTAAACTTAGCACAACTTCGTTAATGAAAATAGAACAAAGGAACAATACTAATTCAGTTAATGATGGTTTTTTGACGGATGACCACAATATATAACCCAGACAAAAGAGAAGATTTTGAGAAATGTTGATGGCTTGAACGAAAATGGAGTAGCCTTTTATTGTGGTTGTCATTGAAAACCTAATACAAAACAATGTTGTTTTTCTTGGTTAGATAAATGATGTCATTTCTTGTTTACTATAGTTGTTTGGAAGTACTCTTAATTAATTTGCTACGATTTATTGTATTTGGTTGACAAACGTCATATGTAGTGACTAATACATGGTTCGTCGCCAAAGCCTGCGGGTGCATAAATAATTTTTAATAAATTTATTTTCCTATTCCAAATAAAATATAATTTGAATTAAAATTTAAATTATTCAATTGAAAACTATTTCTAAATTAATTTGTTGACCCTTCAAATAAATTATAATTGGATTACAATTTTCAAAAAATTATAGATTTTAATTATTATAATTTCAAAAATCGTATTTAAAAAATTATAATTTTAATTATTATAATTTTAAAAACTAAATTATAATAATTTAACAAGACATTGTAATAAAATTAGAAAACTATTTCTAACAAATTAAAATTAAAAATTATTCATTCCCAAAAATTAACTAAATGAAGAGCAATTGCATATATAAGTGAGAAGATTAATTTAACATTTTGTATGATGTTTTAGGAATACCTCATATATATTAATCAAAGAAAGTAAAGAAATTGCTTCGGTTTTAGGTGACGATGTGGAAAATTGTTAGCAAATTGTCTACTATTTATGACTAAGTATGGTGGTTGGTCGCAGAAATGATCTTCTGTGACTAAACATACTTCATCACAAAAACCCTCGGTTCTTAATCAATTAAGAAAATTAATATTGTAATGAAAGTGCTTGGGTTTTGGTGATGTTGGGTATAATTAGTGGCAAATTGGAGTTATAGGCAACGATAGTTTTGACCGTCGGAAAAGGGTAAAAGGTTTAGTATTGGTGATAATTTATCAATTTGTAGCAAAATGTTGTAGAATTTGCAACGTTGTTTTATTTTCCTAGCAAACGTTTTACATTTGGCGACGAAATGTAGATTTGTCGCCAAACATACTAGATGAGGAAAATTAAATAAACGTTAAGCCGACAAACGAGGTAAGGGAAAGTGTCAATACTCAAAACTAATTTGCTTGATTGATTGGTTCTTAATTTTTAGTTTAATAGGATTAGAATGTTAAGTTTATGCATCTTTTGAACATTCTTCTTCTATTAAAATATTTATTCATGTGTTAATAATTATAAAGATAAATGAGTACATCATTGAATTAAAACTGCAGATAAATGAGTACATCATTGAATATAAACTGCTTGTATTAAAATTTTTAATTCATGTTTTCAATAGTTAAATAATTAATGATTTGTATATTATATACTATAGGTTAAAATGATTGTTTGGTACGTGACAAATCCCTTCACTTTTAAAATACTTTATCAAATTCCTCAACATCCTTTTTTGTGATTTAAATTTGCTTTTATAGTACCATAAAGAAGAAAATTTGTATTTAGTTGGTGATTGTGTATAGGGTTTTTCAAATGTTGTCTTCCTCTATTTGATTGGAGCCAAAACTGAAGAATTTGTGTGACATCTTCAGGTATATTTGACAAAAGCCCTCTTTTTGTATTTTGATGGAAATCGAGTAAGATTAGTTGAATATACCTAGAAACTAGTCATTGTAATGATTGAGGCTTATAGAACTAGCAACTATTTGTTGATGTTTAACTTATGTTAATTTACATTGACTAGATGCATATTTTTAATGTTTTACTTATGTTTATACGGAATGTTATGCTGAATGTTTAGTATTTGAATACTAATCTCCTTGTATTCATGTGAAATATTGATGTTTGAGTTAAGCTTAAACGTTATCTTCGTATTTCGTTTTAGTTATTTAGTACAATGGCACCTGATAGAAACAAGAGAAAGAGGGTGGCTACGACCAAAGAAGTTCCTCTCCCACAACAACCAATTCAATCTAACCCCATTGTTCAACAACCAACAATTGCATCATCGAATGAAGACAGTCAGCAACAATCTTTACCAACATCGTCAGTTAGTGCTAAGGGATCTTCAAGTATGTTATTGTTAATCAAACATATTTACATTAACATTGAAATTACTCATTACATGTTTAATGCGTTTTTCTTATTATGATTTTTTTTGTTTTCAGGTTCCAATAACATCATTAGAAAATGAGGTAGAGGTATCACAAAAAGAGTTGAGTTGCAACGGATGAATGATGTAATGAACAACAAGTTGTCTGTGACCATTGATCTTACGCAACATTGCCATCTGGATAAGATCCAATCTACGAAGTTGTCCAGTGAGTTGGGCATCGTTGTGAAGAATGAATTGTCTTGCCTTCAGCATACCAGGGAGTTGAAGCAATACAACTTGCTCCAAAATATTTTGGACAAAGATTCGGTAATATTTCAATTCATTTGATTAAATGTATAATGATTTACTTACCTAAAACAGCAACTTAACTTATACGCGTTCTTTTATAGATGAAATTCAATATCGTTAATATCGACAAGCCTGAGGTTTCAAATTGTGTTAATTTACTACTAAAACAAAGGGAGAAGGATTATCGATATAGACTTCATAAATATTACCAGTCTTTCCCTTTCGATGAAGAGGCAAGGAGACATGTTTCGGAACGGGTGAATCCAGAAAATTTGACTGAAATGTGTGATTATTGAGCCTCTGTGAAAGTTCATGTTTGTTTTATTTCTCTTCATATTTCCTTCCAGTATTTTTGTTTATACATTTCATGACTACTTCTCTTAATTTAGGAAAGGAGTAAGAAAGCTAAGGTGAACAAGGTAAAAATGAAGACTTCTTATAATACCGGCTCCAAATCATTTGTTGTCGTCCCAAGAATCTGTAAGTGTGACGTTTTCATCTTATTTTTCAATTTCTTAATATAATAAATTCTATTATCTTCTAATTTTGAAATTAATATAATAGAGCCAAACTCAACTCTAAGGACAAATGTGATACAATCACGCTGTACAAGCTAACACACTACAAGGAAGGTAAAGGCTGGATGTTTGAAGAGACACAAAGTAATTATGTATGTACAAAAAAATAAATATTATAGTTTTTTAAAAGTAATACTAACTTTTTACTTAACTCGATTGTGTATTTTGAATTGTAGGACAAGATGTAGAAGTTGTTGCAGGCATCATTATCTCAAGGGAATCAACCCAATGTTGATGACATTTGCAACAATGTCTTTGGTACAAGATCCAGATATGTCAAAGGTCTTGGATATAACCCTAAGCCTATTAATACTTCTTCTTCACGTCCAGCATATGTCACGGTACTTTAAGAGGAGAACCATTCACTAAAGACTAAGTTATAATGTACAGAAGAAAAGTTAGATCGTAATGTAAAAGAAGTTAACAAGCATAAAAAGATGATCAAACAATTACTTGACTCAAACTATGTCAATAGTAGTGACAATGAAGAGTCTTAGTTTGTTTATAAATGTTATACAAATTCTATAATTAACGTGTAATTTTTTTATAAAATACATTCTCATTTTAATGTTTATTTTATTTCACTTTATTATTATTTAAAAACATGTCACCAACATTAATTATAAATTGTAACAATTTTATATTTCAAATTGTCTTAAAATTTGTAATAAATTAAATTAAATTTGTTTTTAACAATTATAACAAAATTAAAATTTAAAAATAGATGTTTGTCATAAAAAAGTATTAGCTATCAAAACAAATTCATCATAAAACGTTATTCCCTACGTTTTGAAGAACATCTTTAAAAATATTGACCTACAACAAACAATTAGTAACTAAAACTAATTTGCTATAAAAACAAAATCATAGGTCAAAATAATTACGTACGATTATGGTTTTATAGGTAAAATCTTTTCTCTGAGAAACATATACATCGAAAGTTCCTATGTACGATGTTTTTGGTTCTCGTTGGTTATATGTTTTATATATTTGTGTATTCAAAACCTTTCTTAGAAGATTTTACAAAAACATTGTGGATATATTGCTACCCAGATTCAATGACCATCAGGGCAACAATTGTTTTTCTTCACAAATTGTTATTTGACATGATTTTTTAATATTTAGCTAAGATTGAATTCGCAGCCAATAAGTTTATCTGTTGTAGTGCGGATATTGTCTAATGAGGATGCATGTGGAAGTCTGAAGTGGCACCACTAGTCTCATTTCCATTTCCCGGCTCTTTATGAGCTACCGTATTGAGTTTTAGGTTTGTGAAAATTACATTTGTTTTTAATTACCTTCTTTTTAAAAGTTATTATGATATGAGAATTAATTAATTAAACTGATTCTTTAATACACATTGTATTAATAATATATAAAAATATTTTTAAATATAAATTAAAGATACGGGATCTTTTGTAATTTAAGTAATTCTTAAAAAATTATATTCATTAAATTTTTTAAAAATATCATCATACTTTTTAAAATTTTTAGAACAATTACTTATCTTAAATTTCTATTAAAAATAATGATAAAATACATACTATACCATATGATTATCTCAAGTGGATCAACCAAATGCAATCTAATTCTTAAATTTAAGTTAGAACTAATTAAAACCGCCTTATATCATGGCTATTATTCATACCGCATATATTTTATTGTTATTGTTTATCAAAAAAATATTTACTTAAATTATTTATGTACAAGTTGTCTAATTTATGTTTGCAAGACCTCTCAATATGGTTTTTCGAATTAAACAACCAGAAATTAGTTATACGGTAAAAATTTATTAATCGGAAATTGCCCCAAAACACATGATATTGTTGGACCTCAAATATAATATTGCTAAATTCTACGAATATTTGTACAGTAAAATCTCTATAAATGAATATTTTTTGAACCTTAAAAATTATTATCTTATACGGAGTTATTAATTTATCAATAAATAAATATTTTATTAATTTATCGATAAATTAATATTTATTATTTTATAGAATAATCTTTATTTTGTACATTATATTTGACAAATTAAACAATTAATTTTTTTTCCGTAACTAAGAAAAGAAAATAAGTAAATAAATAATTAATGATGGTGTATTGTATCTAACTTTATTAATCTTGTCAAAAATAAGTTTATTAATATTAAGTTAGCGTGATTCAAAATAGAGTGCATATAGGTACATTAGAATATAAAGTGTTAGAATATGAAGTGTTGTGAATTGTTTCAAATACACAGTACGTTATAGAATTTATAAATAGATATATGTACTTTAACTTCATATACCAAAATATAAAAATTCATATATTATATCTTCTCTTTCATGACTAATTTTGAAAAGTGTAAAAAAGTCTACGCTAACTAATGAGACAAAAAAAAGCATTATGTGAGTACAAAAATTAGCATCCTTCTTCAATTCAAAAAGATTTGTAACAATGGATTCAACAAAAGTTTGATCTCTCTATTAATCAATCAACAATATCAAATACTCTTAAAAGGTTAGCAGAGTATTTGTCAAAAAAGATAACAAATAGCAATGTTAAAAGGCACAAATCAATAAAATATCTTGAATTAGAAAAGATATTACATGAGTGGTTTCTTTAATATTAAGAAAAAGTGAACATGACTAGAGAAATGATTCAAACTAAAGCAAGAGGGTTTCAAAAGAAGATGTATGGTGATGCAAATCTATAATTTAACTTCTCAAGTGGTTGGCTAGAACGATTCAAGGCGAGACATGGGATTAAGTCTTATAAAAGGTTTGATGAAAGCAGTTCAGTTGTCATGGAGAATATTGAAGAAGCTGTACCTGAAATTCGAGCTAAATTGGACAAATTTTATTGGAGGGATATCTGTAATATGGATGAAACAGGCTTATTTTATCATTTGCAAGCAGATCATTCGCTAACTACAAAGCAATTAGAAGGACGAAAAAATGACAAGAAAAGACTTATTGTTGTTGTTTGTTGCAATAGGGATGGTTCAGATAAATTACCTCTTTAGATTATTGGTAAGTATGTTAATCCTAAATGCTTTAAAAATGTGAATATTGACAATCTTAATTGTCATTATTGAGCCAACAAGAAAGCATGGATGACTGGATTACTCTTTCAAGAATATATTCGTTGGTTTGATGATAAAATGACAGGTAGAACAGTATTGCTTATAGTAGATAATTGCCCAGCCTATCCCAAAGTTATTGAAGGCTTGAGAAATATTGAATTGTTCTTTTTACCTCCAAATACAACATAAAAAATTCAACCATGTGATGTTAGAATTATTCGATCATTTAAGATTTATTATCGACGTCATTTTTATTCTAGCATCTTAGAAGGCTATGAGATGGGAGCAATAAATTCTGAAAAAATTAATATCCTGGATGCTATCTATTTTATTAATGCTATTTAAAATATTGATGTGAAGGACACAACTATTGCAAATTGTTTTCAACATTGCAAAATTCGATCCGAGAAAGGTATGTTTCTAGAAAAAGAAATTGGTGATGTTGAAGGCATTCAAATATTAGAGAAAGTTATTTCTAATTTACATTATAGAAATACCATGAATGTAGAAACAGATTCTGAATTATCCTAGAGAAAATGAAGCTTTAATGGAATTACCTACGGAAGAAGAAATTATTCAAGGAGTAATGGGTATAGAAAATGGTGACAATCAAGATCCAGATAATAGTAACGCTATACCACATATTTCTCCAAAAGAAGTATTTTTTACCGTAGAGACTTTGAAAAGTTACTTGTTTCAAAATGAGAAGAATGTGCCTAATGTAGTTTATGGCCTTCAAAAAGTTAATGATGAAATTGAATTCAATTCGATTAAAAAGTAGAACCAATTGACTATAGATACATATTTTAGGAAAGCATAAAATTTGAAATAAAAATTGTTTATGAAGTGCTTTATTTTATGAATTATATATGTAATTTTTATACTTATTTAATGAATTATTATTTTATATTTTCAGTGGGCCTAAATTTTTTTTTAACTATTATCTTATGGATTTAGCGAGGTTATTATTTTTTTCCATTGACCCAAGTCGGGATCGGATAAAATTATTATTTAATTGAGATTATTAATTTATCGAATATTCATTTATCGAGGTTTTACTGTACATACTAAATTCTTATGTGTTTATAGCAACTAGTAAAATAGCTCCTTTATGACTATAAGGTTATAGGTTGAAGTCACATAAACAATCTATTTGTAAAAATACATAGAAAAAGTTGTGTATATTATGACCCTCCTCATACTAATACAAAGTGAATAACTTTATGTATTGAGTGTGTAGACTTTTTTTAATAATGAAACTGAAAATAGTTATATGGTTACTAATACATCAAAGGCTTGTTACTATAGTTTTCTCCCTAAAAAATATGGCACAATCTGACTTGCAATCTGCCCTACAATTTTAGTACAATTATGCTTTTAATAAATGATTAAAAAATTCAACTGATTTGATCGGTTCATTGGTAAAAATTTTAAGCTTTTTAATTTTTTAGTTTGATTTATTTTAATAATTTTTGTTATTAAAAACTAATCAATTTATTAATTAATTGATTAATTTTCATAAATTAATAAGTTCTTATTAAACTAAAATAAATCATTAGTTTTCATTAATAATTTTTTAATTAAACTTCAAATTTTTTTAAAAGATATGGACGATCTCCTTCAATCATATTTTATTTTTTTTAATTTTTTTCAATCATTAACTAGTTTTATATTAGTAGTGTAACCTCTTATTCTAATATTGATTCAACCTCATCGTACTTAAGACATTAACTTCTAAGCAACTTAATTTGCAAATACATGTTATATGTCAGTTGCTTCTGGCAGTAACCTATTCTTTCCAAATACCTTCGCTTTAGTATTACATATCATCTTATATAGGTTGAACTTTCTAAATTTTAAACCTCTTATATTATCAATTTAATTTTTGGTATGTTTTTTAAAATATTGCGTGTAATTTTAAACAAACTTAGCACATTTTGAATAATAGTTTAAAGTATATAAAATAGATATTTGGTAAATAAAATAGTGAACTTTTTTTTAGTTTCGTCACCTTGCTAAAATTGTTACTTGTAAATTTGCTAAATTCAACATACAATGTTTCGTTACTTCGTCCTTTTCTCTCATGTTCAAGCCATTATAGTTTATGCAGAAAGTCAACACTAAAGTTTGTCGTAAGTTTACAAGCATAT
>JANTNU010000003.1:30023842-30034110 GCA_024752395.1 Erythroxylum havanense
TTGTAAAAAATATTGTAATTAATTAATTATAAAATAAATTATATTTTAATTAATGAATGAATTATATTTTAATTAATTGTATTGTTATTAATTATTAAATAATAATAATATTTTAATTAATGAATAGTTATATTTTAATTAATAATAATATTTTAATTAATAATATTGTAATTAATTAAATTTAGTATTATAATTAATTAATTAATTATAATATTTTAATTAATTATAGTGTAATTAATTATTTAATCGATTTCACCCTAAATTTGATTATTGAAATTAAAACTTTACTTATGAAATTATTTGGCTCATAATTATACCTTTTACCTATCATCTATATATAAAAAAATTAAAAATATAACAATCACTCTCATTCCTCTCTCCCATTTATCTGGATTATAAGAGGAATGGAAGATTGTCCAAAACTAAGGAATGAAACTCTTAGATCTTCAATAATAGGTTCATACCAAACAACGATTTTCATTGCATACCTATACTCCTTTTTCCATACCCCCAAACAAGAATTGAAGGCTTTTGACAATAAGAATAATTATAAAAAATCGAATCAAAAAGTTAAAAACTGAACAGAAAAATTGAACAGTTCAAAATTTTTATAATTAAATTGGTCTAATTGGTAAAAAATTTTAATCATTGTGTTTACTTTTTTGATAACATTCCCTAAGAAAGGAACAATATAAACCTCATTAAATTAGTTTTGTACGAAAATTTAGTGTAAAACATATCATTCTCCACTAAAATTCAAAACCATACCATTGTTGGAATAAAGATAAAATTCACCCAATAATTTAAAATGTATTAGAAAGAGACCCTTCTATTTTATTTGTAAAAGCTGAGAAACTCATCGGTCACATCCAGAAATGATCATAGGCCAGCCAATTCAACGATGTTGAAATGCCAAGAACTTTCTGTTTCGTATCGAAATAAATGATAGGCTGACGATGCAAGCAAAACTCCATTCTTATCCTTGAAGATGGTTTTAATATATTCAACCTTTCTTTTTATTTTTATAAACAATTATTTATACGTTTTAATAAAAAAATAACTTTATATGTTATTTCAAAACTTACCCTAAGTTTATCCAAAACAATTATAAAGCGTTTTAGGTATATATTTCTTTTTTTATTACACAAAAAAAGAGACAAATTACATGACTAATTTAGGTAGGCTAATCTCAACCATATCTATTTGAAGGATTGAGATACACCCTATATAGGTGTATTATCAAAAATGACAATCCCAAATACAAAATTTACAACAAAATTAACGAGCCCATCGATATGCTAATTTTTCTCCATGTGAGTATGGTAAATTAAGATTATCCAATAACGAGTAAATAACTCGTTAATACTTATTATTAAAGGTTTAGCGACATTTTTTTATTGCCCACATGTTCTAAAATTTAGACAGACCTCAATTATGAAAAAATACTTTTAAATTATTTATAATTTTATACCTAAACTTATCTCAGCTCGAGCCGAATTTTCAATATCTATAATTGAATGTTGACTCTAACGATATTAATAATAATGTTGACAGTGAAAACTAAACTACTGTAACTGGCCAACCCTTCCATTCATGAAAGGCTGGCCATGAACTTTGCTTCGGACAGAAAAAGGCAGATGTGTTTTACCCTTTAGGAGGACAACTCACCGTGCGTAAGATCTTAACTAACCTAACTTACGGCAGTTGTCACGTGGGAGAAAATGATTAGTATTTTAACATTTATATATCATGCCGTGGCAAGTCTTTTTACCCAGTAGAAAATTTAGCAAACAAGAGGAATAGACAAAGATAAAAGCCCTCAGCTTTATGGTAAATGCATGACTTTTGATGTCCATCTCATGTGGTTGTGGGCAGGTGAAGGATTCCTAAGAATGATGACTAATATTCTCAATCATCGACTGTTCCCATTACATAAAGTTCACATTTTTTTGACATTTGATTGATGCCGATATTGTAAAACTAAAAGTCCGAGCCTTTTCACGTATTATTTGCTTGGTCTCTCTCTCTTCCTCGTTTCTCTTCCGTCCTGTTCCATCTCTCTTTCAACCAAGGCTCTGGATTTGAAGAAAAGGGCTTCTATTGTTTGTTGACAGATTTCACCGGTGAATTCCTCTTTCCCTGTATCTTTTAGATCCCTTCCGTTCCGTCTGACTCGATTTTTTTCATGCTTATCCTTGTTTCTGTTGTTGGGTTTTTACCCAATTTCCTGCCATTTAAGGGCTTCTGTTTCTCTATCCCATTTGTTGGTTGCATCATTGATATTTTGTCTATATGCAATTGTAGATGCCTCTAAATCTGCCATTACCATATCCGCCAAGTGCTTTTGCCATTCAGTTCTTCTGAAGGATCATCTCATCATTTGTTAATTTGGATTTGATTTCTCTGTTTTATATGGTTATTGACGAAAAGAGTGAGAGGGGATATCTTTCCATTTTTCTTTGTTTTCTTCGAGTCATTCTCGAATCCTTTCAACTGGTCACTGAACAAGGCCAAAATTAACATATTCTTCAGTTTTCAGTTAATCTTATTGCTTCTAATATATGGGACGGCAACATGCCAACATGGCTTCTTCATCCATTATTGAAGAAAAAAAATAATTTAAATTATAAGCCCCTCCTTTTAATTTCCATTTTAAGAGTGACTGATTGGGATGGCTAAAATGAATTTTTGTATCCTCTGTTATGCTCACTTCTAATTTTAGCTTTTCCGAAAGGTGGAGGTTTTTCTGTTCTTCATTGGCATCTCGCAATCATCATTTGAAGTCATGAAAATTTGTCTGTATGGTTTTATTTGGATTTTATGATGGCTTTAAGAAAAGTTTAGTCTTCAAAACTTCTGATTTTGACTATGGTTATTTAATTTCATGACTTCAATCATTGCAGCTGACCACAACTATTCCTTTTTTCCTTTTCGTTTGGTGCACTGGAGGCATATGGAGATTTTTTCATTTGTTAGTTCGGTATGTGTGTGCCTTGATGGTTTGGTTTGATTCTATGCAGACAATCTTTTGGTGCAGACTTTGGTGGATTTTCTTTGTTTATCATCATAGCAATGAGCCGTATTTCAGAACTTCAGAAAGCTGGCTCAGGTATGGTGCAATAGCTATATGTTCTGAATAGCAGGAGAGTTAAGGCACAAGAGTATTAAAATTCTAGATTATGAAAAAGCTTGTAGAATTCAGTTACATGAAGAAGCATTATTGCTCATCCTTGTGGCTTGAGATATTCAACAAGGAAAGAAGAGATTCTAATGTTTTTAACTCCTGAGTTCAGAAGTGTATCTATTATTTGAATGCTTTGCGGATGCATTCTAAACCAATGACATGTCATAAATTTTCTGGTCCAGCTAGAAGAAGATTAAGAGAATTGTTGTCCCAGACTGATAATCGCAAATGTGCTGATTGTGATGCACCGGATCCAAAATGGGCGTAAGTTATACAACTTAACTGTGATTTTAGATTTTCGTTATCTTTAACGATGAAGATGCACTTCATTGAAGTGTTTCCAGATGAGACCCACAATTGAAAATTTATTACTGAAAAGTGATCAGTGATATTTCTTTGCATGTGGCTATTGAAGACCTAAGAGTGAATTTTGGTTTCATCTTTCCCACCATTATTGTTAAAAAGTAAGTTCATATTCTTATTTTCAGGTCAGCAAATATTGGAGTCTTCATATGCCTTAAATGTTGTGGTGTTCATAGAAGCCTTGGTACACACATCTCAAAGGTAACAGCATGAGGTTGCCTCTAGTTTTACTTTTGTTAATTTGGCAATTCTTTTCTTTTAGTAAAGCATCCCAAGGTGATATTGACTTGTCAACTGTAAGAAAATGTTATAGTATCATATGAATATCCTGTGATTTTCTCTGTAAAATCTCATGCTTTCTCATAGTATACATAACAGGGAGACATTTGTACATGTGCCTCTGTTTCCTTTTTATCCCATTTCTGGACTATAGCCATTATATATATAAGAATAACTGATGTTGACCCTCTGATGCTTCTGGTTCACGTTTTGAACTGAATGAAAGTACTGTTTAGATCAAATTAACACATTTAATCAGAAGCACCTTGACTAATCTTGAACAATCTTGAACACGTTGCTTCTGTTTATTTGCTTCCTTCAGAAAATTTAATGATTAGAATTCTTAAATATGAGTCTCTTTATTATCTTGTTCCACAGCAGGTTTTCATTGTCTTAGTTCATGAAGTTTTTGCTTCAAGTGAGATAACTGCTTTATATAAAAGTGCTTATGACATCATCAGTTAAAAATGCTCAATATTAAAAGCATGATTCCCTTACCATTTAGACTTTAGGCTGACATTTCACAACGACGGATTAAGACCAGCATTGGCATTCCCTCAGCACTCATTTTTATAAACATGTGCAAACTCCATGTATGTAAAACTTGCCTTTCTTGTACATGATTGAACAATTGAAACACAAACTGAATTATCTTTATGATGCTTGCAAAGTGTCTTACACTTTGCCACGATTAGTCTTAACTTTTAACACTAATCTCAACTGACTAGGTTTTATCTGTAACATTGGATGACTGGTCTGATGATGAAATTGATTCCATGATTGAAGTTGGAGGAAACTCCTCTGCTAATTCAATTTATGAGGCCTTTATACCTGAAGGAGTTTCAAAGCCAGGACCAGATGCCAGTCACGAGCAGCGTATGAGATTCATCAGGTTAGAAAAGGCTTTCTTGTGGATATGATGCTGGTGATTGACTAGTCATTTCTTGTCTTTGAACCTAATGTTCACTTTTATGCACCTATTGTGAAAACCGGTTTGGGCAGTAACTCCCTTCTTCTCCAGTTTGGACCTTGCATAGTGGTTACTAAAGCTATTACTTGTCAATAACTGGAGTCCTAGAGTGGTTCACTATATTACTTCAATATTTATGTAGGTCTAAGTACGAGCTGCAAGAGTTTCTGAAACCTAGCTTGCGGATTTCATCAGGAAAAACATCTTCTGCTTCTCTCCAAACAAGTTTCTCTCGAAAGATTTTGGATAGCTTTCGGATTTCAAGCACATCAAATAAATCGGTATTTTTCTTCTCCTTTTTCTTTCCCTTGCCATCTGCTTTATGCTTGATAATATTTATATCAATTCTTGACGGTATTACATGCATCTGTACATAGACCTTACCTGTAACGCCATGAACCCTACTATAGATTAGATGATATTCCAAGTTCTTTTTTCTAATTTCTGACAAATAAAGCATATCTGATACAAAGATAACGTAAGGTTTTTATGCTATACCATCTACTGTATCTGACATCAGATTACGAGAAAAAGAAACCTAGACCGGCAGGCAGAACATTGTTTTCTGATCCACTGGTTCCGGAAATTCTGTTTTTGTTGTTCACTAAAGTCTTTAGAATTCAAAAGTCTAAAAGTGTTCATAATTTGCTTTTTTGATTGCATGGATACTTATGCTAATCTGACTTGGGAAATTGTAACAGGATGGCTTGATAGAGTTTATTGGATTGCTGAAGATTAATGTCAAAAAAGGTTATAATTTAGCCATCAGAGATATGATGTCAAGTGATCCTTATGTAGTTCTGACCCTGGGAAAGCAGGTTGGTCATCGCCTTTTTTCATTTGCTTTACTTACATTAATTTTCCTTCCGGCTCATCTTCAAGATTGATGAGGCTGATACAACTGAGTCCACAAGGGACCTCAGGTGCCAGAGGCATTGGATGCCATATATCTTTATACATATATTTACATCAATTTCTTACTTGTGCATGTATCGGCATGCCTACACGTTTCCTTAACGACTCATGCCATTTAGATAGTACGACTAACAGTCATTGCGTTGCTGAAGGAAGTTGTCACTGACTCTGAATATGTGTGTTCACGTCATCAGACTGTACAGACAACTGTAATAAGGAGCAACTTGAATCCAGTCTGGAATGAGGAACTTATGCTTTCTGTTCCGCAAGATTTTGGGCCTGTAAAGTTGGTAAGACAATATTGCCTTCTCTTTCCGTGCAATCAATTTCTTCTGTAAGACAACAATATCCAGTAAAAAAATCTTGCTGATAACATTTCCTTCTCTTACTGTGCAATCAATTTCCTCTGTATATCATCTAATTACATTTTGAAGACAATGAGATTATATCCACCAAAAAATTGTTTGAAGCGACCATTTCAAGCCATAAGCAACCTCTTCCTTGGGTCAAACGAAAAATCATTTTTCCTTCATGTTCTCAAGTATTTGTGATCCTTGTAGATAAACAGCATATAGATGCTGCTCTTTTGTGATACTTTCATCATTATCAAATTGTTTTTAGCCTGAGCCCAGCATTTGATTTCTTGAGTTTCATATATTTCAGCAAGTCTATGATCATGATACCTTTTCTGCCGATGACATAATGGGAGAAGCGGAGATAGATATCCAGCCGTTGATAACCTCAGCCATGGCCTTCGGGGATCCGGAAATGTTTGGGAATATGCAGATTGGAAAATGGCTGAAATCACATGACAATGCACTAATCGATGATGCTATCATCAACATTGTTGATGGAAAGGTGAAACAGGAGGTTGTACTCAAGCTTCAAAACGTTGAAAGTGGAGAAATAGAATTAGATCTAGAGTGGTTGGCACTTGATCAATAGGTCTTGTAATGTTGATCAATAGGTACATAGATGTCTTCTTCTTCTTATTTCATTTAATAAAACCCTTGTAATGTTGACCAAGTTATTTCTTTTGCCAGAGTTCCTTTTCTTTCTTTTTCAATTACATTCATTTGTTAATATCTTTTTCCTATAGTTGTTTAATGTAAGGATAAAGTTAATTGAACTCAAAGGGAAATGATTCTTGCTTTTCACATTCTTCTAAACTTTTATAGCTATCAATGTATAATAGGGATTATGATATTTTTAGAGGGCAAGTTTGGAGTAACTGGTAAGGTTGTTCTTTTGAGTCAGGGAAACAGTTTCTTTGTAAAAAAATATATAAAGAAAGCTGCATATAATTGATGCCTCTCTCCTAACTCTAGTAAAATGGAGAGCCTTATATACTAGGATTTGTGGTAAGGTCTTATATACTAGGATTTGTGGTAAGGCTACTCTTTTAAGTCGCGAAAATAGTTTCTTTGTAAAAAAATATAAAAGGAAAACTACATATAATTGATGTCTCTCTCCTAATTCTTGTAACATGGGGAGCCTTATATATTAGGAAAGCATTCTCTTTATTAAGTAATACAATTTGAAAGAAAAACATTCTTTATTGATATATACAAAATGAATGGCTAAAAACTCCCTGGTTAAAAATTTTGAAATTGAAATGTTCAATTATTTAGTTTAATTTTTAATTTTTTTGATTTATTTTAATAATTTTTGTTATTAAAAATTGATTAACTTATTAATTAATTAGTCAATTTTGAATGAGTTAGATTAATTATAAAAATTTTAAATTGTTAAATTCTTTAGTTTGATGTTCAATTTTCTGATTTTATTTACTTTAATATTTTTTTTGTTAAAAATCAATCAATTTATTAATTAATCGACTAATTTTTTAAATTAATAAATTTTTATAAATAAAAATAAAATAATTAATAAACTATTTTTAATTAAAATTAAAATTATTTGAAAAGAAAAAATAATCTCTTTCAATCATATTTCAAATTCTTTTTTTTAACTTTTAGTCAATTATATAACGCTTTAATACCAATTAAATTTTAAACTTATTGTACTACCTGTTTGATTTTTAAATCATTGTTAACAATATTGTATATTCATACCTGTAGTACCAATGTCGAGAGCATTTGTATAACATATATTTTATATTGATTTTATGTTTAATAATGACTGAGAAAAATAATAAGTTACTAATAAAAGAAATAATAATCTCTTCCAGCTAGATCTACAACACTTCTTAAAGCGAATGTTGTGTCATTCGTTGGTCATGAACATGGACATAGTCTAAATCGCTTAGTGGTTGTTATATGAAAAATGAAACTTGTTCTTAGAAGAGGCTAAATATGGCCACTAAATCAAATTAAGGATAAAGATGAGAAAATGCATTAAACTAAATATGGTAAAAATATTTGTTATACAAGTGGTATGAAGGGTCATTAGCCTAAAACTTACTACATGCTTAATGTCACGTTCCACATGTTTTGAAGCTAAAAATGTTCAAAAGTGCCTAACTCACTCCCAAAAGCTAGCTCAAGAGAAGGAGGTTTGCATATTATTATAAATTGTTGAATGCTCTTATAGTTGTCCGATGTGGGATTCCTGACACACGCCCTCGGTCCAGAGCAGGATTAGACATCTGATGGACATATTAGGCTTAGGGACATAACCGGGTTACCGCCCCAAACCATCGAGACAAACTGACTTGGCTCTGATACCACGTTAGAAGTGCCTAACTCACCCCCAAAAACTAGTTTAAGAGGGAGAAGTTTACACATTATTATAAATTGTTAAATATGTCCATCAGATGTCCAGTCCTATTCTGGACTGAGGGTGGTGTGTCAGGAATCCCATTTCGGACAACTATGAAAGTATTTAACAATTTATAATAATGTGTAAACCTCCCCCTCTTGAGCTAACTTTTGGGAGGTGAATTATACACTTTCTAACATGGTATCAAAGCTAAGTTTATCTCGATAGTTTGGGGCGGTTCCCGGTTATGTTCTTATGCCCAATATGTTCATCAGATGTCCAGTCATGCTCTGGATTGAGGGGGGTGTGTCAGGAATCTCACATCGAACAACTATAAGAGCATTTAACAATTTATAATAGGATGCAAACCTCTTCTTCTTGAGCTAGCTTTTGGAGGTGAGTTAGACACTTCTAACAAAAAAAGGTGCACGATTTGTTGGTACAGAGACCAAATCCATGACATTAAGCATTGGGTAGAACTTTATCAAGCTTCTAGGACCTTGATGGTAGAAATTAAATTGATATGTTTAATCTTGAAGTATCATATTTCTTGAGTTATTCGAAAAGAAGAATTAATTATTAATTAGATATGACAATGTTTGGCAATTTTGGTTTTTGTTATTTATATTAATTATTGGCGGTATTAGTTTCTGTTATTGATTAGCCAATATTTGTTTTAGTTTAATTTTTAATATTTGGCTAGTTTTCATTTTCTCAGCAAAATTTCATTTGGGTGTTGAGGATGACAATGATTTTGATTTTGATTTTATGGGATAATAATAATTTTATATTTTATAAATATCTATTTTTCTTCATATTTATTTATTAATGTTAATTCATTCAATGATATTATTCTATTCAACTAAGTCATTTAAGAAAATTTGTGAGAATTACTAATCGGGAAACCTTCAAGTGTGATTTGAAAGTAGATTAGATAAAAATTGGGTAAGATAAAAATATGATATCACACAAAATGCATCTTATTGTTCCAAATCTTTTGACGAACATCTAGGCAATTGACAATTCTCATTTTGCTTAGATGTTCGTCATTCATTGAATATCTCGCGTGTTAATTCATTTCTCCAATTTGTCTAAGCATTAGTTACGTCAATAGCAGTTATATACTTCTCCTCAACAACTGCATTGATGTGAAAATAATCTCCTAAATCACTTTCGATGGGATCAAAACTCATCTCCTGCTTAATAAAATTATGAAGCAAACAATAAGCTATAATAATTCGATTGTGTGTCTTTATTGGATAAAATGATGATAACCTTGACATCATTCATTCAAATGATATCTTTCCTAAAAGGTGCAAGGAAGTCCTCATAATTTGTATAACCTGCGTCAACTAGATAATAGCAACCTCTATAAAGAAAGCACTATATAAGTTATTCAATGTACAATATCTCATATACAAAATTTCAAACAACCTTCCTATATCATATAAGAAAGCTTACCATGAGACACTTTTAGTCCATGTCTCCTAGTAATTAAATCACGAAGAACTCAACCATCAGCTGTTGACCCCTTCCCAACCAGGAAGAATATAAACAAATTATATGTCAGGTGTGCACACACCTAACATATTTGTTGCATTGTCATCCTTATGAGTTGAAATCTAGGCGTATCTTTAATTGACACATTAACCCTCGTATGTATCCCATCTAGAGCGCCTAAGTAATTCTACAATTTAAATGAAATAAAAACTAATGAGGAACCTTAATTACATTCATATTAATATGATATAAAAGTAATAGGGCGATTATCTACCTTAAACTACATCCACCAATGATCCGAAGAGTTTGTTGGTATGGGCTCATGTTTCCTAAACAAAC
>JANTNU010000003.1:30253955-30273228 GCA_024752395.1 Erythroxylum havanense
ACCACTGAGATGCTAGCTCGACGGGAAAAAGGCCTCTGTTATAACTGTGATGAGAAATTTTTTGTAGGCCATAAATGCAAGGGACATCTCTTTCTTCTGTTGATTGAGGATGAGGATGCTGAGGTTTCTGATGTTGCTCCTTCTTCAAGTTCCGTTGATATTCAGTCTCTCGATGAGAGACCTGAGATTAGCTTCCATGCTATGGCAGGCCAACTATGTCCACGAACCCTGAAACTAGATGGATTGATATATGGTTTTCCCATTCAAACATTAGTTGACAGTGGGAGCACTCATAATTATATACAAGAACGGGTTGCTAGATTTCTCAGGCTGCCTATTATCACTTCTACACACTTCCACGTGATGGTAGGGAATGGCCAAACACTCGTCTGTGAAGGATATTGTCCGCTAGTACCACTGCAATTGGGAAATGAAACTTTTGCAATTGATTTTTATGTCTTACCAGTCCAGGCTGCTGATGTGGTCTTGGGTGTACAGTGGTTGCAGTTGTTAGGCAAGGTCACTATGGATTACAACAATCTCACTATGGAATTCACTCATGAAGGTCGTCAGATCACGCTACAAGGGAACTCTCCATTCCAAGTCCAACAGGTACAATCACACCAACTGCGACGGATGTTCCGAACTGATTCCATTTCACATTGTTTTCAACTTTTTTCTTTGACTGCGGATCCCATACACCAGCTAGAGGTAAATTATGTTCCTAGTTCTTTATTATCTTTACTTAATCTGTTTGAGGATGTATTCTTGGATTCAACTGCATTACCACCTCATAGACTCATTGACCACAAAATCCATCTGCTGCCAAGCACCTCTCCTATCAATGTCAAACCATACCGTTACCCTCACAGCCAAAAATCTGAAATAGAAAAGCTTGTATCAGAAATGTTGGATGCTGGGTTAATACGCCACAGTCACAGCCCATTTTCCTCCCCCGTACTTTCGGTAAAAAAAGAAGGACAGGACGTGGCGTTTCTGTGTTGATTATTGTGCCTTAAATCTAGTTACTGTCAAGGATAAGTTTCCTATACCAACTGTGGATGAATTACCAGATGAACTTCAGGGTGCTACTATTTTTTCTAAAATCGACCTCCGAGCTGGTTACCACTAAATTCGTATCCACTCTCATGATATTCCGAAAACAGCTTTTCGTACCCATGAAGGTCACTATGAGTTTCTTGTTATGCCCTTTGATTTGACCAACGCTCCCTCTACCTTCCAAGCCACCATGAATATCGTCTTTAAACCATATCTTCGACGTTTTGTCATCATCTTCTTTGACGACATTCTCATCTACAGCAAAACACTTGATGACCACCTTGAACACATGAAACTTGTCCTGACTTGTCTATGGCAACACTCCTTTTATGCCAAAAAATCAAAATGTTGTTTTGGCCAATCAAAGATAGATTACTTAGGCCATGTCGTTTCAGCGTTAGGGGTTCAACCTGATCCAAAAAAAATCACAGCTATTCAAGCTTGGCCTACTCCACATAACCTCAAATCATTGCGAGGTTTTCTTGGCTTATCAGGGTACTACCGAAAATCCGTTCAAGGTTATGCTTCTATTGCCAATCCTTTAACTAATCTACTCAAAAAGGACAACTTCCAATTGTCACCTGAAGCACAAACATCATTTGACAACCTCAAAACCGCCCTCACAAACACTCCCATTTTATCTCTTCCAAACTTCTCCCTTCCTTTCCAACTTTACACTGATGCTTCGAGCTCGGGCATTGGCGCTATTCTCAAACAAGCAGGCCACCCAATTGCCTATTTTAGCAAGAAACTTCCTCCTAAACTTACCAGATCTTCCACATATACGAGAGAACTATATGCTGTGACACAGGCAGTAGCTAAATGGAGACCATACCTACTTGGCCACCATTTCTCCATCATCACTGACCACCGTAGTCTCAAAGACATCCTCTCTCAACAAATACATACACCAGAGCAACAAAAATACATTATTAAACTCCTTGGCTACGATTTTGATATTTCCTATCAGCCCGGCAAAACAAATATAGTCGCTAATGCGCTATCCCGACAATTTTCCGACCCTAGTCCAACTCACTCTCAACCCATTCACTTGCTTTCTTTCACCTTCCCAATATCTACTCTCCTCAATGACTTAAAGTTAGAAATCCAAACCGATCCATATTATACCAATCTTCCATCCAAATCTCCCCCTTACACTTCAAAGATGGGTTTCTATATAAAAACAATCGCCTTTACCTTAGCCCCACTTCCCCCTTAAAAACAAAAGTGCTTTTTGAATTCCATAATACTCCTCTAGCAGGTCATGCAGGGATTCGGAAGACTTTGCACAGGATTGCCTCTACCTTTTATTGGGAAAACATGGCTTGGGATGTCAAAACTTATGTTGCAGATTGTCATACTTGTCAACTGGCCAAATATCCTACCACCAAACCAGCCGGAACATTACAACCATTACCCATTCCCTCTAATGTTTGGGAAGACATCTCTATGGATTTCATTACAGGCCTTCCTCCTTCTAGTGGCTTCACAGTGATAATGGTGGTGGTTGATCGCCTTTCGAAGTATGGCCACTTTGGAGCCTTAAAGACAGGGTTTACCGCCACTGCTGTAGCCTCCTTATTTGCCGATGTGGTGGTTAAACATCATTCATTTCCTAAGTCAATAGTCTCTGACCGCGACCCTGTTTTTCTTAGCAAATTCTGGCAAGATTTATTCCGTTTCAGTGGTACGTCTCTGTGTATGTCTAGCTCCTATCATCTGCAGTCCGATGGACAGACGGAGGTTCTTAATCGGTGTTTAGAATAGTATCTCCGATGTTTTGTCATGGACCAACCCACAACATGGTTCAGGTACTTGATCTGGGCAGAATTATCCTATAACACATCATTTCACTCTTCCATAGTATAACTCCATTTGAGGCTATTTTTGGCAAAACTCCACCCACCTTACCAGCATACACGTCGGGTTCTTCTTCTATTGAAGTTGCCGACTCCCTTCTTACTGATCGTGAAGCCCTACTTCAGACCTTGAAGCCTCGTCTTCAACAAGCTCAACATTGTATACAGATACAAGCTGATCGTCATCGCCAATAGGTGTTCTTTCAAGAAGGCCAGTGGTGTTATGTGAAACTTCAACCACACAAGCAAACCTCAGTGACAGGACAAAAATACACAAAGCTCAGTAAGCGTTACTATAGGCCGTTCCAGATTCTTAAACTAGTGGGTGTCGTTGCTTACAAACTCCACTTACCCAGCTCAAGTAAGATCCACCCTATATTTCACGTATCATTACTTAAACTTTGTCGTGATCTAGCCACTGCTCCTAATTTTAACCTTCCTTAGACTTCAATCGACAACCACCCTTTAATCTCCCCTTTAGCTATTTTAAATCACCGCACTATTAAAGCTCAAAATAGGTGGATTTCTCAAGTACTGGTTCAATGGATTGGGCTGTCGTTGGAGGACACGTCGTGGGAGGACTTAGAAACATTTAAACTGTTGTATCCGGAGTTCCACCTTAAGGACAAGGTTTTTTCTGATGGCGTGGGTAATGATACGAATGAGGAAGCAACCACTCGGCCCAGGTCCATACGCATACGGAGTGCACCAAGAAAGCTCGTGGATTATGTTGCAGCAAATTAATTCATGTTACAGCTGGAAATCATTTTTTCAATTACGTTTGAATTTGTTAGCTGTTAGAATTCTGTTAGCAATTCTGTTACAAAGAATCCTATAAACTTTACGATGAATAATGAGAAAGCGGGAAAAAATATCATCTTTTATATCTCTTTTATTCTCTTCTTCTCTCCGCGTTCTTACTTGCTTACTCTTAGAAAAGAAACAGAGGAGGTCAGCCACCTCAAATTGGCTCACTCCTATCAGGTTGAGTTTAATGGGTATGAGTGAGGTGACATTGATGGCAACAAGTTAAACAGATGGTGCGTTGGAAGGGACGGTCTGAGTGGGAAAAGTGTCTGTTGAGGTTGAGGTTGAAGCAGCCATTTTGACAAAAAGTGTGGATCGAAGAAGGAGGTGCTCGTTGGAGCCTTTATGACTATGATACCATATAAGAGAAATAAAATAAGATGAAAAGCTCAACTTTATGATTCTGGTGTGTCTAATATATATATATATACACAGATGAGCGAGAGTGATATATAGGAAAGAGAGGAAGTGTAAATTAAAAATATTTACAGGTATAACAGAAAATATGCTAGTACAGGTAGTTATTATACAAAAATGATGAGACGTAGGTGGTTATTACAGTGGAAATACTATTCCCTTATCATTTTCTACTAGCTAGATAAAGCAAAAAAATTATTAGAAAAAGGAAAGAAGGAGAAGAAGTGGGTATACAGAACCATGGACCAAAGCAGTGAAGCAAGCTGCTGCCATAATTGCAAAAGAAATGGTGGTGAATCCAACTAGTTGAGCAGAACGGCAACAAGTATCTACTCACTAACATGCGACTGGACCATTCAAGCATGTGCTCATCATACCTTGCTTAACGTGCATGTAAATATCGCCATGTTGTATTTGCAGCTTTTATTGTCACGTCACGTTTGCTTCAAGCCATACATGTAAATATTGCCCTTTCCTTTTTCTTTTTCTTAGGGTGAAAATTTTCCATTTTTGTGTAATTTTTAAGTTAAAGAAACTCTCATGTTTATTGCAAATTCTCATAGACACGTTTTTATCAAAATTACTGAAGGGTGAGTTTTTATATGAATAATTACTTTTTAGAGGGATTAATAGTTAACAAAATATAAGAGGGATACGTGCTTAACTAAATAAATAAACGAATTTATTATATTAATTATGTTAGACATAATAACATTCAATATTTATTCAATACATCAATATTTATAATTTATTTGTTATATTTTATTCATAATTTACAATATATCGATGAATTTAATATGATAATAAACTAAATACTTCATTAAATTTTTACTTGACTCAAATAAATAATATGATCAATTTTGATTTATAACTCGTATTCTATATATAACTAAAATTTTAATTTGCTAATTTTCCTAGTAACAAATAAAATTAAAATTATTACTTATATAGTATTATTTGTATATAATAGATTAGTGATCTTTAATATGTAATATTAATCTATATTATTAACATGTAATGAATTTCAATTTTAATATAAATACTAAATTACATATTTTATTAAATTTTATTTATTATTGAACAATAAATTAAGATGTTTCAAGTTCTTACGTTTTATTTTATAGTTTGTATTTCTAAAAATTGTAAAATTAATTAATGATTTTTATTATTAATAAATAATTATGTCCAATTTCTCATATCATATTCATTTTTTGTACTCAGTTTCAAGACTAATTAATTTTCTGTCATATTGGCCTTTTATACTCAATGTTAATATTAATTAATTTTTTATATTTTATCAATCTATTCTAGTGTTGAATAATATTTTTATAGTATTGGTCAACTAAAATTAGCTTTATCATTAAATTTATTATATCTCATTAATAAGGTGGATTTAATGCTGGTGTTTAATACTCCCTCCTATCTAAAATAAAAGTCGTTTTAGAAGGATTTTAATTATTCAAAATAAGAGTCGTTCGTGACTTTTCATGCATGTTTATAATTTTACTTCCAAAATTATCCTGTAATTTCTCTCACATCTTGATTACACAAATTACATTTTCATGGCAATTTAACATGCAATTTCTCTCATATGAGTAGCACCATTAGTAAGGGTATATAAAACATTTTATTAGCTTTCTTAATAAGTATGCATCCCTCTAAAACGATTTTTATTTTGAATGGGAGGGAGTAATTATTATTGTTAATATTTATTACATCTTTATAACCTATTGGTTAATAATTCAAATTAATTGTTAAATATTTATGAAATGTGAAGGATGCATAAAAATTGATGATCTTATTTAATGCTACTTTATGAAAGACTTGATTGTAAAGTGAGAAGCTCCTGTTTTTCTCTTGTTTCCTTAATACATTCATGCTATTTGGAACTCACTCTTTAATTCTCAATCATTGGACATTTCCTCCTCCTTTCTCCTTCTTCAACCTTCTCTCTTTTTTCTCTACAACCATTTATTAACCCCATTATCAACTTGACAACTTTCCTTTTAAGGAAGCATATTAGGAAATATTGAAGATTTCCAACTCTTACCTTTTCACCTAAAGTTCATAACCTCTTAACTTTATTCAAGTTACTTAATAGTAGTAGTCTTGTAACCTAGCTCAAGGGGCAGTTCCTATAAGATCTCTACATCAGCCAACATCTTCACTTGCTAGACTCATATGACTCCAAGTTGTAGGAGATCAAAACATGGTAAATGAAGAGGACATTTTCTTTTTCAAGTTTTCAAGCAGTGCTTATGCCATGAAAGTCTTAGAAGATGGTCCTTGGCATGTTTAGAATAAGCCTATCATGCTTCAAAAATAAGGACCTAGAATAGCAATATAGGTTATAAGATCCACCAACGTACTTTTATAGATGTGTGTGCATGGTGTCCCAATCGAATATTGGACCCTTAGTGGCATCAGATACATTGCACATTTTATAGCATAAGCCTTTATGTTTAGATCTTGCTACAATTGAAATTAAAGAATAAAATTATGCAAGGATCTATATTCTGGTTAAATCTATGAAAAAATTACCAAATGAAATCCCTATAATGAGGCTCATTACTAATCTGGAGCTTGAGGAGGATATGGTCAAAGACATATATGCTTAGAAGCCTAAATCCTCTTTGAAGAAGATATGGAAGCCAACAGGGTAGATCTTTAGAACAAGTGATTATATTGACCTAACTAACAATGAAGATGAAGGTAATCATTGCAAGAAGAGGGAATAAACTGATACTGATGAGGGTCAATGATAAAAGAATAACAATGAAGCAAATATTGTTAGACATCTCCAACAAATAGGATATATTAAGCACTAAAAAGAAAAATTAGAACAAGAACGTTGAACTTTTTAATGAAGATCTTAAGGAATTGAAATATAGAGTGAGAAACACTCAAAGCCACGAAGTTACTACTTAAGCAACACAAGGCAATTTGGATGATTTTTACACTTTGGGAAGAAGAAAATCTAACAGGAACAAGAAAAAAAAATCTTCCATAATGGACTTATGATAAGGATGTATGGAGTTTGAAGAGAAGAATTTAAATTCCCCTTTAAAATAGTTATCTATTAAAGATTCATAAATGAAAAGCTTCATTTGTTTGGCACTTTGGAGAGAAGAATAAAAAAGGATAACCACAACTTTCTCAGCTTTTTATCTAACCATTGGAGAATGTTGGATAATTACTTATGTCATCACAATGGCAAAATTTTGGTTCTATACAATGAGGAGAATGTGGAGCTATAAATAGTTGACAATTATGGCAAATGATTCATATAAAGATCAAGCACAAGATATAGCAAATAATAGTATATGTTATAACAGTGTACGACTTTAATCACATGTTCCAAAGCAAAGATCTTTAAAGTAAGCTAAAGGAACTATCATCAACTATCCAACTCTCATGGCTCATTTTAGGTGATTTTAATTCCATGTTACATCTTGGAAAACAAAAGCAAATAGTAGTTTGAAGAGTTATTATAGTGAAGCAAAGAGTAGTTTAAAGAGTTATTATAGTGACTTTAAATAATGTATAAAAGATATTTAGATAGAGGACCTACTTTTGGTGTTAATTTTTAAACACGGTCTAATTTAAAAAAGGGAGTTAGTTTTTTAAAAAGAAACTAAATAGGAGTATGGAAAATTTAGAATGGTTTTTTACTTTTCCTAAATCACAATAACTTAAGCTGCTCTGATTAGTCACCCGCTATAGTAAACACTGTATATATGAACAAACCCAAAAGATCCCTATTAAGCTTCTTATCTGATTAATTGGCCTTGATCTAGTTGTCAATAATGGAATTAATGGAATAATGGAAGGCACTAAGGAACTCATATGCATGAGGAAGATTCAGATGATTAAGGAGGAGCTCAAGATCCTCAATAAAGAAAGAGTTGGCAATACTTATCAATCTTTATATATAACTAAAAAGCTCTTCAAGAGTACAAATGAACCTATGTATAAACACTGCTAATCCCATTCTTCAGGATTTTAAAAAATATTCTCTTTAGAAATTCTCCTAATCTTTGGAAATTGTGTGCTCCATGATGAAGCAAAGATTAAGAGAGTTGTGAATAACTAAAGGAGATAGGAATTCCTCAACTTTCATAGAAGAGTGATTACAAGGAATTCAAGAAATAGGATAATTTTACTTGAAAAGGATGATGAACTATTGACATCCCAAGGAGAACAAAAAATGGAAGTGGAAGTTTACCTCAACAGTACTTTGGAAACTCCATCCAATGTTATTTTCTCATGTCAGTTTATCAGAGAGGTGATTTAAGTCCATCTCTTTAGTATTGATATTGAGATATTGTCTAAATATTCATTTAGATAAGAGAAAGAGAATGCCTTAAAATCCTCAAGTCCTCTGAAAACTCTAAGGCCTAATGGTATAAACATTCTCTTCTACTAAAAGGCTTGGAATCTTATTGGGAAAAATGATCTTAGAAGTAACAGAAGAATTTTTCAGAGAACGAAATTTCCTGAAGGAGATAAACATAACATTTGTCCCTAGTTGTTAAAGGACAACAAAGGTTTCAGTCAAAGATTTTTACCTATAGCCCACTACAACTCCATATATAAGCTGATCTGAAAAATTCTAGCTGAAAGGATGAAGAAGATTTTACCAACACGCATTGGCTGTCAACAAGGAGCTTACATAGTTAGGTGACAAGATGGAGACAACATCCTACTTTTACAAAAACTTCTCATAAATTATTTAAATAAGAGAGGAGGTAGGAATTGCACTCTAAAAGTGGATTTTCGTCAGGCATATGATTTCATGGACTAGAAATTCATCATTAGTTGCCTAAAAACCTATAGCTCCCTAGAAATATCCATATAATTTCCTGAATAATGGATAGAAGAGTGCATTACAAGGGTTTCATATAATGTCTTGATTAATGGATAACCTTCATTAAGTGGATAGAACAATGCACTATAAGGATTTCATATAATGTCCTGATTAATGGAGAACCTTCTAAGATGATTAAGGATTTGAAAGGCTTAAGTTAAGAAGATCCTATCTTGCCTTATCCATCCTCTATTGTAATGAAGGTTTACAATAGACTAGTGGCAAGAATTATTGAAAGAACCAAGCTCTACAAACACCACTCTAAATGTAAAAAGAATGAAATTCTAAGCCTGAATTTTACAAATGACTTGCTTCTTTTTTCATAGGCTGATAAACACTTAATATCCACTCTTATGACTTCCTTGAACATCTTCATACAGATTTCAGGATTGAAAATTAACAAAGAGAAAAGTGGAAATTTTCTCTCAGTTAATACATCTCAAAATGCAAAATGATTCTCTATTCTAACATTATTCAGTCTCTAGGATCTCTCATTCACCTATTTAGGCATTCCAGTGAATTTCATAAGAACTTCCTACTTAGATTTCAAGCCTTTACTAGAGAAAATCTCATCAAAGATAAGCAGCTAGGGCTCCAAATCTTTATTCATGGTGGGTAGGGCTCAACTAATTGCTTTAGTATTAAGTTCCATAAATGTCTATTAGGTATCTCACTTGGTTCTACCTAGCTTAGTTATCAAATCAATTGTTAAACTTCTTAGGAAGCGTTTTTGGAGTAGTAGTCTTAGTGGTGGAACCAAAGCAAGAATTCCAAAAAAAAGAAAAGAAAGGTGGATAGGGTTTTACAATCATAAAAGTGGTAATTTGAAAATGCTAGTAAAGAGATTATTAAGACTTATCAAGGATAGGAATGCTCTTTGGGTCATATAAATTAAAAGCAACTATATCAAGAAGTCTAATAGTTAGATCACAAAAAGCCTTATAAGAACTTCTGCCACTATGCAAAGCATACTGAAATTAAAGGAAAGGATCAAGCAATCTTTTTTCTATAAAGTTGGGAATGGGAGTAGTATTACGATAGGTGGTCCACATTATAAATCATGGACAATTTGCTTTCTTTATATGACCTAAAGCATAGATTTTAAGAGGATGCAAAAGTACAATAAGTCTTAACTAACAAGATCTTACTATCCAAGAGGATAAATGATCACAACATGAAGTCTTTTCTCCTAAAGACTAGGACTAATTCTAGCGAGATTGATACAGTGGTTTGGACACATATAAAGAATGAGAAATCCTCAAACATATCAGTTAGGAGATTACTTGGAATCTTAAACCTACAATGATCCATTACAATCTACTAAGGGCCTCACACTTACTTTGGCTAGTAGTTAGGAAAATTTTTCCACAATTAACATATTAAACTAGTATTTGAGCATCCCTAATATATGTCATCTGTGTAGAAGAGATTAAGAGTCTATAGATCATTTCTAGTGCTCATACTCTAATAAGGCATGGAAAGTGGCGAGTTAGAAATGTGGATTGCATAATCCTCCTTAGTCCTAGTAAGACATAATCGTATGAAGCATCAAAACAACACATAACACCTAAGATAAGGGAAGGATTTACAAAATTGCTTTATCTTACCTATGGCCATGCCTTCAAAATATTGCTAAATTTAATGAACTCTTCACAGAGGCTATAATTGCCCAAATTAGAACTCACATTTGCTCTGTCCATAAAAAGATCAAGATTGACTCCAGAATGAGCATAATCAGGGTATCATGTAATTGGGGATTTACGACTTTAAGTGAAAGTTGAATAATGCAGCCGATGCACATGTTTGCATATTAATTTTAAAAATGTCACGTTTCTCCTCGTAGTATTAGAAATTTTGAACTATTGTGGTCTGAAAGTTGTTGGCTTCTTGCAATATTTTGTAGCCTTTTAATTCACAGCCTTTGGTAAATGAAATATTATTTTTATTCACAATAAATTAATATACATGTCAAGTGTTTAATTGTACTAATATAAGTAATGATATGTAAATATGATATTATAATAAAATTATAATATTTATTCATAGAAATCATCAATTAATTAATTGATTGATAATATATATGAAAATAAAGTCTGAGAAATTGATCATTTTATTTAATAGTACTAGTACTGTTGGAACCTGAAATTTTTTTTAAAAGTTAAGCATGATTTAAAAATAATTTTGAGGTTTAGATAGATTAAATTTTGGACTTATATTATGTCAAAGTTAGTAGGATTTATAAAATGGGTAAGTGGAATTAAAGTGTTAATGTAATAAGGATGTTCAAGGATATTTTTTGGAGATCACTTAAGCATAAAAGAACATAAGCTTATAAGGAAGGGTAAAATGGACTTTTTGGACTCATTAAGGGTAGAAGTGGAAAAAGAATATGTTGTCTTGCTTGTTAAAAGGAGAAAAACGTGAATTGAAGGGAGGAAAGAGTGAAAAATGAAATTAAGAGAAGAAGAAGAGAGGTTTTGGTGAAAGAAGAAAAGAAGAGAAATCAAGTTTGTTAAGGTAGGTTAACCATCTCTTCTTATTGCTTTATTAAAGGAATGAGTTGTGTTGAGGATGAAGGAGTTAGAGAAAACAAAGGGGTTTGTGTAGAGAATAAAAGATTTGTGTTGGAAGAAGATGAATTAGGAGAACCCAATTGATTTTAGGATTTCTAAACTAAGTCTTAAGTTTTCTAACCTAGATGGTCTATGGGTAGGTGAGATTTGGGTCTAATTTGTGTTTGTAATTTTTGTAATTTTTGAAGTTTAAAATTTTATTGGAATATTTTGAATGGAACCTTAGTTGTTTTAGGAAATCAAGGGAATCCTACCTAAGAGCAAGGGGAAAGACAGGTCTGACTTGGATTTTTGCATGTTAATTAGGTGGGTAATGTATTTTTAGTTATTGTGTAATTGGGCAAATTCTTGCCTATGTATGTGTATGTTATTTTGCTTGAAATTGAAATAATTGTGAATGTTTGGACATGCATGATGCATTGTGATTATGTTATACCTTGAAAAAGGTTATAACAGTTTAAGTTAGATGAAAAGAAGAAAAGGATAGAAAAGTATGAGCATATGATTGAATTGAGCATAAATTGGCTGTGATTGGGCAAGAGAGGAACCCGTTTTGTTAGTCACGTGCAGGTTGACCCATAACCTTCTCCCGGTTGCCCTCTTTAGGCCACGAGATCCTGAGAATTCAGACTCGTTTTTATTCACGGTGTAAACTTCGATTTCTTCATTTCGTTCCACGAAACTCTCTAGTCATTTGCTTGTGCATTGTATCTTTAAATTGTCGAGTATGGTGCAGAGTTGAGTATTATGTTTAATGGCTGAAGTCTATGTTGTGTATTATAAGTTTAAGTTAAATTGATCAAATGTTTAAATTGCTAGAATAGATTGAGAATGCTCAAATTGCTAGATATACATGTACATATGCTTGAATATGTAGTCAATTGCCAATGACTATAAATATATTAGCCACTGAGCCGTGTAGCTCACTCCAATATTCCCTCTTCAGGTGTAGAACGAGAAGGCTAGCAATCCTTGCAAATCAGAAACTCCAAGATATTAGAAACTTTTGTAACTAAATTAGTTCGATCACTCTTGGATAGCTTTATAAGCATGTTAAACATTCACCATCCTATGTATGTTGTATTTTATGTTAAGTCTTTGATTATAATGTTAATATGTAATTAAAGTTATGTATGAACTTCCTTTGATTTAGTAAATGAGTTTAGAATTGAAAAGTTCCCCAGGTGTATGTGCATATTTCTTTTGTAGTTGTACATTTCATAATCCAAGTCTTTCATAGGAGTAGAAATTTTGTGCTGAATTTAAGGGAAAAATTGGACTAATTTAGGCTGAATTAGTAAAAGTTGTCTTTTGGAAAGTTGTAGCTTATCTTTCTAGTTTTCCAACGGTATATAGTATGAAATTTTTGGACATCAAAGTCGAAAGTTATGATCCTTATAAGTGGAGATGCTCAGGAGTATAGTTTATATCGTCTGGTAATGACTTGTCGTCTAGTGATGATGTATCATCTGGTGATGACGTATCATCTGCTGATGATGTATCATCTGGCGATGACGTGTCGTCTGTGCACTGTTCATCTTACATCTTCTGGTTTTTTAGTTTCGTCTGATCCTATTGTCTGGTCTAATTTTGACCCTGTAGATGATAGAATCTATTTTGGAGGTATGCATAAAAGTTGTAGATCTTGAAGTTCTATTTCGAACCATCCAAAGAACACCTTAATCTAATATCTATAGAGAAAGTTATGATAATTTTTCCAATCTATCTGTCCCTTCATCTGGTTTCATCTAATCCTATTGTCTGGTCTAATTTTAACCCTAAAGATGATAGAATCTGTCTTCAAGGTCTTCATGAAAGTTGTATATCTTGAAGTCTTCTTTCGAATCATCTAAAGAACACCTTAATCCGACAACTTTAGAGAAATTTATGACAATTTTTCCAATTTGCCTGTCCCTTCGTCTAGTTTCATCTGATCCTATTATCTGGTCCAATTTTGACCCTGTAGATGATAGAATCTGTCTTTGAGGTCTTCATAAAAGTTGTAGATCTTGAAGTTCTCTTTAGAACAATTAAAATAACACCTTAATCTAGTACTCATGGAGAAAGTTATGCTAATTGTCCCGAAATAGGTTCAATATAATTGAGGACAAGTACTATTTCAGTTTAATAACTCCGAATGCTGAGCTCCGGAAGCGAGGTCCAGCAAGTACATAATAAAATAAAATTAATTTATAAACATATGGTGAATTATTACTTACACAGCTATTAATAATTAACATATTTTTATAATTACATATTATAAATTACTCATTTGTATATAAATACTAATATGCAAATGCTTCATATTTATTAATAAGCAATCATTTGTTTATAATTACATAAATTTTATATTTTATAAATATATTAAAATCAATAAATTAATTTTTAAATTACTTTCACTTACCTATTTTGACTTATTCTCGTTGATAAAACTAATATTTTTAGTAGATAAAGATGATCGATAGGATTATGGAAAATTTTGTAAAAGCATAAAAATTTTAAGAAAACTCCCAAAATTATAAGAAACTTTTTAGTAAAAAAAAAATACTTTGATGTCAGACTATCAATATATCGGGTTATGCTCTCTTGTTAGTGTTAAAGGATTGTTAGATCCTATAGACGAAAGTACTGTTATGCATTATGGAAGTTATTCTTCGTAGCCTAGAACCTTACTTACCGACCCATTGAGAACCTATGATAGCTTATTTGCTAAGATATCTTCAAGTTGACTTCAATCCAAATATGTAAAACAAAAGGTTAAATCTTGATTTCAATGTAAATATGATGAATTATATACATTAGATGTAAGTCAATATGATGTATGTATAATTTGATTCTCATGAGTTTAAAATATCCTGCCATTATGTATTTGAAAAAAGTTGTTTTTCCTCAAATTGTGACATATTTCAAATTTTAAAGTAAAGGTTTACAAGTGAATCGCGCAAAATACACTACAACAAAGTTAATCTTTGGTTACAAAAAAAATCGTTGCTAAAAGGTGTAAAAAAACGTCGCCTATAGTTTGTAGCTACGTTTTCGTTTCGTCACCCAAATCATCATCAAAGCGTCATAGCTGAAAACTATAGGCGACATTTTCAGAAATCTTTGTTAATAATTTTTTACTACACATTATTCTCATAGTAAAAAACTATTAGTGGCGGTTTTAGGAATCGTCGCCAATAGTTTTTTTTATATAAAGTAAGTAATTAATTCACTCAAAAAAGTGGAAATTACATAATAATTCAAAGTTACCACTCCATAGGGAGGACCTAATACAAAATTCTAGTAATTACAATAACAAGAAATAAAATAATAGCATTATTTATAAGTTCAGTTGCAACTTAATAGGATTGGAAATGTGTTGTTGATCAACAGTAATCATGATTGTCATTCTTAGCTTGAGGTAAAATTGCATCCATCCATATTGCTTGAACTCTTTCGCCTTTCCAAAGATTTTAATTTTTCTAATCCTCTAAATATAATGCACCAATATAGAAAAGGTAATCTTGAAGTTATGACTACACTTCTTTTTTGTAGCTAAAAACTATTAGCTATATTTCTATAATCGTAGCCCCGAAACGTAACCAAATGTTTTCACTACATTTCCAAACTTGTAGCTAATAATATTTAGCTACGTTTCTAGAATCGTAGCTAAATGTTAGGACTTAGGGTTTAGAGTTTAAGAATTTAGAGTTTAAGGCTTAGGGTTTCAAATTTAGGTTGGCTACGATTTTGGAAACTTAGCTAAATATGATTAGCTACATTTGGAAATGTAGTGAAATTTTTTTAGATATGTTTCTTAGAACATAGCCAAATGTTTTTATTTATATTTCTGAAAACGTGGGCAAATATTTTTAGCTACATTATATAAAATGTAGTCAAATGTTTTTAGCTACATTTTAATAAAATGTTATACAATTTTAAGATAAATTATTTGTTACATTTTTAATCCATATTATCATATATAATATGTTGATATATTTTTATTGTAAATTTATTATATAAAAATTGTACAAAAATAATTGATAATTTGAAGTATTGTATATAAAAAGTAAAATATCATTAATACAAAAAAGAATATTCTTCATATACAAGATTTTAATAATTCTTATAGACAAAATAATAAATACAGAGAGTAGTTTACAAATTATAAATGTCGAGATAACAAAAAATTACATCATAACTGAAATGACTAGCTAGGTTTTTCCATGTCGATAAACCTGTAACAATCCAAAAAGCTTAGTTAAAATATGCTAAAAATATTGTGAGTATTGAAATAATATGTGTTAATTAAAGCAAACATCACATTACTTTACCATTCATGACATAATCACTCAGAGTTATCTCTTCTTCAATTCTATAATCTAAGAAAAATAGTATTATATTTAAATTATAATACAAACAATCATCAAAAGAAAAAAGTATAAGCGATGTAATTAATACCATTCACTTTTATCTTCATTGCTATCATAATCCGAGCCAAATATTTTGCTGACTAACTTATCATCTTTGGTTAATTTTGCTCGAGTATATTGTAATTCTTCTTGTTTTCCTCTTAAAGTTGTTGAATGATAGTTTGACTTGATGAGATATGTATTAAGTATGGTATTGCAAATGATTCTACATTGACCTCATTCCCCTCAGACATTAATTTCTCTAACAACTATTGCTTCTTATTCTAAAATTAAAAAAAAACAATATTCAATGTAAATGTTATTACTTACTACTACATTAATAAATGAACTTAAATATTAAACAAAGTTTTATATTTACATAGTTTTTTTCTTCTTCTGACATCTACCCCTTACCTTTCTTATAGTGAGTGACTTTGTATAGTGTGATCATATCGTACTACTATAAAATGTTCAAGTGATCTTCTTTAATTTATAATAAATCATATATTACTAACCATTTGTTAGAAAACCACTTTGAATTAAGAGAAATCATAATTTAATACCTTCTTGATCATCATAATGATATGTCAGGAGCATAATTCTTTAAAATGAAATGTTTTTCCTTACAAGATAAAGGAGGCTGGAAACGTGAGTAGGACAGTGGAGGAGGCTGGAAATGCGAGATAGAAGCTGGACATGCGAGGAGGACGGTCGAGCAGGTTAGAAAACCTAGAGAGGAGGATGATGAAGGATATTGGAAACACGAGTGAGGAGGACAGTGGATGAGGAGGTTGGAAAGGTGAGATAGGAGGACAGTGGAGGAGGGTGCAAATGTGTGAGAGAAGAGAACGCTGGAGGAGACAATTGGTATTAGGTTTTGTATATGATGAAAACGAAGTCGTATTAACAAAAAAAATGACATCATTTTCGTGTATATTCACTTCATTTGGTGATGCTTTCATAAATCTCACTAAAGGATCAACCTTTGGTGACCTTTTAACAACACTTTAGTGATATCATCATAAAAAGGCAACCCTTTGGTAACAGTTTTGTATAAGCGTCGCCAAATGTTGCGCTTTTGGTGACAATTTCGTATGAAATTAAAAGGATCAACCTTTAGTGACAATCTCTGTTTTTGAACCCGGACCGGATCGGTCGGACCGATTGGTAGTTCGGTTCGGTTTATTCTTTAAAATCGGTATTTAATTGACCCAGTCTGAACCGGTCAAAACCGGTCTGACCGGTTCGACAATTTTTTTATTTTTATTTTTTTAAATATTATATATAATTAAATATAATTATTGCATAATTATTACGTCACATCGGTTTGACCGGTGGTTGAACCGGTCGAGCCGGTCAAACCGGTAATCAATAAGACTACCAATTCAATGACCGATCCGAATTTCAGAACATTAGTGATAATAAAATGTGTTAATTACTACTCTTCGCACAAGCGTTCTGGGTTTCCTTCCCTTACTTGTGAAATTAGATAAATGCCTTTATAATGGTTCTATCAGTTAAAATGTTATCTTTCCTACTAAACTCTATCTTTGTTGCTTGACTAATCGTCGCTAAAGGTTTATCCTTTTAATTCCATACAAAATCGTTGCCAAAGGCCCATCATTTGGCGAAGCTTATACAAAACCGTCACCAAAGGGTTATCCTTTTGCGACGATTTCACTAAATTGTTACCAAAGGTGAAACTTTTGGTGACGATTTTACAAAAATGTCACAAAATGCTTGGCATTTGACAACGATTTAATTATATATAATATACAAATTATATATTATTTATATAGAGTTTATATATAATAAATAGAGAAATATGATTAAATAGAACAATATGATAACTAAGATATGGCAAAATTGATCTATTATCTATACATTCATATATCATTATATTAATTACCATATAACATTATATTATTTACAATTATTATCTATATATTCATGTATCATTATATTATTACAATATAATTTTAAAAATTGCAATATAGTTAAAAATGGATATTAAATACTAATAAATGTTAAATAGAATCGATTAAAAAATATATTTTAATATAATTAGAATTACAAACTTTATGTTAAAACTATTTGAAAAATTTGTCATATCATATAAAATTGTCAAATCATATATTATTGGATTTCTAAACTACCAAAAATATATTTATATCCTTTAACGACAATTCAAAAAAAACGTTTGGTGGTGCTTTTGTGAAGGCTTATTTAACTTTTGATGACGATTTTTAAAATTATCACTGAAAGCTTATTTTTACCTACAATTTTTAAAATATAGCCAAAACAGAAATAGCCAAAAGTTGTAGTGATAGAAAAAAGTTGTAATTATAATTGTAAGTTAATAGGTACATATTTCAAATTAAATCTACTATTTATTCCAAAATAAAGAATTAATGCATTATCCTTTTCATAAGTCCCTTCCCATTATTTAATTACTATTAGAAAAGACCGAACATAATTTTTTTGATTGATATAAAAAAAAAATGGTTCGAGAAACGTCTGAACATTAAATGAAAGTAATTGCAGGTGACGCCAATCTTTCTGTGATAGCTATGAAATATATGATTAAGGTTAGGCGTTGAAAAATAGCTCCTTAAGTAGGTGTTGTGAGCAAGCACTAAGAGAGTTGTTAGGAATAACAAATGGAATGGAGAAATTCATTGGTGGATTAATGTTGCCGTTTCCATTAAGGCAAGTGATTAAGAATCCTGTAACATCAATTTGGTCCATGTTTAGAATAAATGCAAGTCTAATTAGTAGACTCTCAAGAGAAACAAAAGCAAGAGAGTGATGTAGAATTTGTAATCCTTTGTCTTTTGTCCAAATTAGCAATCGATGTATATCTTGATTGAGAAAAGATTCTCTGTCCAATATTACTTTGTCTTATTCTGTCTCATATAATCTCAACCATTTATTTTGCAGGATCTACGCAGAACTCACATAAATGAATAACTGAGATTTATTGGACACAATAAGACATCAAAATATTAGACAGAAAATTTGAACTCGTCTTGACCTGCAAGATAACCCTGTAAGAAAGTAAGGGAAAGGAGAAGTTGAAAGAAATGGGCTTGGAATTGTGCAAGATAGTTGCTAGTTGCTTCACTAGCGGAGAAAGCAATGTGCCACCAAATGATATCCAGTAGTTGACAGTAGTTTAGTAGGTCTCAACTACTATTTGCTTTTGCATCTCCAAGTATCATCACTAGTGCTCTACAAATTATCAATCAGACACTATTCCCACTCCTTCCCTTTCTGCTAGATTTGGTTGCTTGAAGA
>JANTNU010000003.1:30277963-30292464 GCA_024752395.1 Erythroxylum havanense
TATAAACTATTGGTGCACATTTATTATTTTAATTTTAATATAATTATTAAAATTGATTGAATTTAAAGGGGACTAAGCTTGACTTAAAGTATCTTATAAGCCGGGTGGTGCTTGAAATCGACTCTCTAGAAGTCATTAATCTTCTCTCTGCGCCGCCCATTTTTCTAACGGATATTTCCTTTTTGGTGACAAGTATCCAGCAGCTGCTGTAGCGGGAGTGGTCGTGTCAACTTCAGCATGTTTTCTGAGAAGGGAATCAATGTGCAGACAGTCTAGCTCGTCTAGCGGATCATTTACGCCCTGACCTGTTTATCCTTCAAGCGCTCCCTTTGGCCCTCCAGGAGCTCCTTCACCAAGATGCGCTCGGCGCATTGTACCCTAGGACTTTAATGTAGATTTCTGCTTTTTCTTTTTCCTCTTGTAACAAAAAAAAATGAAAGTATCTTATAAGCGATCTAAGTCTGATGCAAGGTCATATTGGATTCGACTCATATCGTTTGAACTCGAGCTCGATTAGACTTTGGGTAGCCTAAATCATGTCTTAAGCTCGAATCTACTTAAGTCCAACTCAACTCAACTCATTCCATCATTTTCATTTACAAACGCCTCAGGTACTTACCAACCTTATATCATTATCTTTCCGGTAATAACTCACATACTTCGGTAGTCCTCATGTTTGTTAACTCAGAAACCATTAAAACATATTATTAATATTCACTGTTTAATCATTATTTATAAATTACAAAATTCAAAACACAATTTTATTGCAGTGAGGAGGCAACATTAATTGACAAAAAGACAAAAACTAAAAGAAAATAGTAAAAAAGAAATGAGAGAAGAACAAGTATAAAAATCAAAAGAGAATTAAAAAAAAACAAAAGCATTAAGGAGAAAAGAAGGGATAAGTAAAGAGAAGATAGTATAAATAACTATAATTATTTGAATCCAAATTCGATTTGAAATCTTAAATTTTTTATAATCATTTAAGCATGTTCTAACTTACCATTAATTTGACCTAAATTTGTTGACTTAAACTGATTAAAACTAGATTAGAATGGGTCCAGGCTAACTTTTCATTCCTAATAATTGTCTTACCTATTGTCGTAAAATTAAAGCAACCACCTCAATCATTTAAGCCATACACCTTGGTAAATAACTTAAATTTTGGAATATAAAAGTATAAACATGTGATAATGACTAAATGCATGCATGACATAGTAAAATATGTCAACATCTTCCTTTTCAAATCAAGATGAGAGATTTTCTTGAATGGTTTAATTAAAGTTTTCCATTCTTTCTTTTTTTTTTTTGTTGAAAAAGCAGTGAAAAATAAATAATGCTTAGGGTAATATATTAGGTATAAGATGAGTTCAGGCCGACCGTGGGCCTGGGCAAGGGTACCCACTTAGGCTCGTTATCATAAATAGTAAAATATGACTTATTTTTATTTTTATAAAAAATAAATTAAAATAAAATAGGATCCTTAATTTTATAAAAAATAATAAAAAAGACTTATATTTTATTTTTTAATTTTTATGATAGCCCAAAAATATACAAAAATAGGCGTCTTTTTTTTCTTTATTCAGGCATATAATATATTTTAAACGGCCCTTTAATATAATTAGAACAATTCTAAGATGAGTAATGATTTTTTTAAAAATTAAATAAGAAATTGTACGGGTTATGTCACATCAATAGGTTCCATGCTTGACATTTGTGTATTAATATAACAAAAGTTTGAGATAAGATGATTTTTTATTTTTATAAATTCAAAATCATAAAGTATGTTTCAGAAAGAGTTAAATTACGGATGAGTCCTCAACCGTTTATTATTACATGAGAGGATGAAAAGGACTTACTTAATTTCACAACCCTCGTAAACCAAAAGAACAGCTTTGATGCAAAAGCAAGCACCTTCAATTGGAAAACAAAAGACAAAAGCTGAATCAAGCATCATCTTTGCCACGTGCTTCTCGTTGCTTATGCGTATGAATTCTGAAGCAAGCTCATAAGTAATGGGGTCCACTCCCCCCTTCTAATATAAGTAATTATTGGTCCGTGAAGTTTGGTGAATTTGCATTCCGATTTATCTAATAAAATCTCATATTCTCATCTTTTAGTTCCCACCGCTGCAATTTAGAAGGATGTCTCTTTCCACCGGTGGGTAAGCTCTCAACACAATCAAGCTTTTATTTTAAAACTTTGGTAATGGGAGAATCTCCACCATTTGAGGGTCCATATACAAAAATTCAAAGTTTAATCCATAATGGGAACAGACAAAATTGAGTTCAACGTGGCATTTAAATTGGGGCGGCTAGCTAGTGTTTTGCTTAACAAGGTCACTGAAAGTGGATGAGATAATGCCAAGTTAGGGAGTCTAAATTTTTTGTCTAATATTATGATGTTTTATTGTATCTAATAAATCTCAGCCGTTTATTTATGTGATTCTTGTATAAATTTTACGTGAATCTCGTAAAATAAATAATTAAAATTTTATAAAATAGAATAAAGTAAGGTAATATTAGACAAAAAAAAAATCTTGATTAAGTTACGGTGACACATGATGGAAGGGTAAGTTTTGATATGCTACTCTACAGGGAACGCATAGGTTATGAGGATTGTGGTACGATAATATTTGCTGCTGCTGCGCAGGGAAACCCTTTTTTGCAAGTGCTGGACATGTGATGTGACAAACAGTGAGTGAAGGGGGAAGAGTGCGTCTTTTTTAGTTATCTGTGTTATGATTATATTTCATTGTGTCCTCCTCTTTTTGTCGTTCAAAGTAAGCATAACATCGGAATATTGCAGTGGAGCGACTAGAGAGCTCACTTAATTAAATCGTACGATAGCTTAGGACAAGCCTATGAGTATGACACTTTTGGTTGTTTTTTTTTTTTTTAACTTACGAAGGTTTTAAGAAGGCCTTAATTTATGAGAAGACGGTTTTAAGTCAGTCACTCTCAAATTAATCCCTACTCATACCGGATCAGTCCATAAGGAATAAAATAGTGGTTAAATAGATTTTTTCATTCTTAAGATTTGAATTCGAAACCTCTGATTAAGAGATGAGAGTATTAAACCACTCACACCAACTATTTAATTAATGCAAATAAGCATATAATTATCGATTGAAGCCAAACAAGGAAAAAAAAAGATTTAAAAGGTTTGGTTTAGAAGTGGAGAGTGATTTTCGCATGCCAGGGGTAAATCAAACCGATCTTTACGTTAAATGAAACCGCGTCCACAAAAAGTAACTGAAACAGTTTGAAGTTGGAACTTGGAACTGAACATACAGGGACCGGTTCTAAAGGTTAGGATTGTGAATAAGGAAGAAAGCAATCACCAGAGCAACGATTTTGCACAAAATTCTCACATGAGCGAACCCTTCTGTTTCATACCCGCAACTTCTTATGTTTTTGTCTTACCCTAAAGCGTCAATCTTCTTCTTATTTATAGTAAGGTAAGAATCTCTACCGGGCAGATATTTACATGTTATTCACAGTTTCTCGCAATTTTACTTATTTATTTAAATCCCACCGACTGTGAAAATTCAAAACAAAACAAAAAGGTGAAAACTTTATTCATTCATTCATGGATGAAAGTCCAACGGGTCATCACCCCAACTAGCACGCGCTTATTTCACGTTTTCCTTCTCTCCGTTTTCACAGCCCTTTTATGCCCAGTTTCTGGTCTCACAACTTCCTTTGACAGCCATGTCCGTGTTTCGGCCATCAAAGTTTTGCCAAGGAATTGGTTTCCATTAAAGTCCCCACCTTTACCACTTCTACACAACTAAAGGGTCGTTCTTTGTTTGTTGCAATCATGCCTTTCCCGTGGAAAAAATCAAGAGTTTCCAGGATTTCGCGGATTGTGGCAGATCTTCAGTCCCCGAAACGCGGGAACTCTCTGGTGGTCGAAACTGGGTTTCCCACTTCGCTTGTGGATCTCTTTGTCAAGAACCGTGATAAGTTGAAAAGACCCTTTAAGAGGAAGAAGCAAAAGGTACGGAGCCAGCGTTTGGTCGAGGAAGACGAGATAGTGATCTCTGATCCTGTACTAGTGACAAACTCCAGAGAGTTGGATGATGTGTTGGAGCAGAACCAGACTTTGGAAGCAAGGAATTTGGAGGAAGAACGTGAAATTTTTGTTGGGTCAGAGCCGGTGAGTCATGATGACGAGAATCTGCATGGTGGGCATGCTAATGAGAATGGGAATAAGAATGGGAGACGGGTTTTTATGTTGGGTAGTTTGGTGATGTTTATGGTGTTGGCTTTGGGTTTGACCACCAAGAAGCTGGCTGTTGCGATCACAACGTCTGCCTTTGTCCTTATTTTTCTTGAACACCTTGGAAATTACGTCCTTTGTTTGTCCAAACTGTGTTTGAGTGGGCGGACAGTCTCGGGTACTTTGATGCGAAGGTTGTTTTTCTTGCTTCCAACTGAGAGGGTTGTGCCAATTTCGAAAGACGTGAAGAATTGTGGAAATGCGGAGAAAGGAATAATTGTTCTTGAAGAAGATGGATTTTCATCTGATTCGGGTGATATGGTTGATGCCCTTGATCACTTCAATTGTTGTATGGAGGAAATTCAGGTTCTGGAGTCTGTCATATCAGAGGTTGAAGTGAATAGCAACGTGGAAAACAATATGCATTTACTTAGTAACGACAAGGAATTGGGGAATTTAGAAACCAAGAAATTGGTGAGGGTCGTGGAGGTAGATGGAGATAGAACTGCAATTTTAACAAGCGTAAAGGAGTGTAGCCGACAAGCCAAGATCAGAACGAAGATGAGGATGTTGGTTCCGAAGAAGTTGCGTGAAGGAAAGAAATGGAAAAGGAGTAAGGGTAAAGAATCGGATGCAGGCAACGTTAGATGCTTGGAAGCAGATAAAGTTGAAGTGAGAGAAGAGGAGCAGACTGTTGATCCTCAAGGCTTAGAAATTGCAGGCAAGTCCTTAGCCTTTCTTTTAACAAAAGAACAAGAAGGTGACAGAGAAAAAACTAAGAAACAAATACAAGTTGTTGATCATGTTAGGAGAGGTGTGGAGGCTGAGGCTGAGGCTGAGGCTGAGGCAGAGACGATTTTAGTTTTGGAGAGAAGGATGGCAATTCAAAGAAAGGATAATTCAAGTTATCCAATGTTCTTTATTATCATTCTTGCTGGACTTATGGGGGGTCGTATCGTGGCCTTTTCACTTACAGTTGGATGGTGCTTAGCGTTGAAATTGTTTATGAGATGCAGGCGGAGTGGAAAAAGCCAGTGAATCTGAAACTAGACTGCTGGTTACTCTGTTCCAAGATGATACTGCAGTGTACACTTATAATGAAGTATTCCTGAGTCTGGACAGGATGTAAAAACTGTACAATAGAGCATCCCAATTTTTTCGTTGGTAGTCCAAATTCAGTCGTTCATCTTGAACTGTAAATCAATAGACAGAAAACAAAAACAGTACAAATACTTCGGTGCCTATAGCGGGCGATCTCATGAATCTAAGTCTTTCCAAGTACTCACGCCTCCTTAGCTGTTGTTTCTTAGCCACAAATGTTTAGCTTCGTGCAGGCATGCTTATATTTGAGAGGACAGCATAGTTTAATATGAGGTTGTTTAGTGTCTTTTTCTTGCTAATTGGACTTCTAAACCTGTGTTACCAACTGCTCCAGATGATTGCCAATAAATTGAATTACATTTAACTCTCTTGGGTGTAGACTACTGATGATTTTAATCTGCAAATGAAAGTGGTAGGCGATGAACTTGATGCTTATGGAAGTCTGAATATGCTGACGCAGTGCCAAAGTTGAGAATGTGAATGCAGAGTCATGAACTGTAAACCTTTCGCTGGATAGATGCTACAGGATTTGACTGCCATGTATTCTGTAGTTCTGCCTTCTATTCACACCTTCATCTATGGCCACATGATACACTTCAACTTCGCCCTTTCATTCCCTACGATTCTGTCCCAAAATCCAAATGCAGCTTCCCCTTGTGTTACTTCAAATATGGGAAGAAATTAAATGGTATCAAAAAGGTTAAACGACCCAATATCGATTTGCTTCTTGTGGTTGGTTACCTGCCTTCCTCATCTCAATCGGGATATAGTACTATACCTTCTGTTTTTTCTTTGTTTATACCTTCTGTTTTTTCTTTCATCAACTGTATTGTATGTAATGAAGACCTCATGTTTCCAAGGCTAAAGAACTTGTGCCAGGCTTCCTTCTTATACAAAAATCTTCCATGATTCTTCTGGTTTTCGCAACCTGAGTCCATTGCCCTGCTAGAGCTCGAAAGTTCGACAACAGAATATGTGTTTCATATGTGTGACAACTCAACTTCATAATTTCATCACCAATCTTGTCTCCAAGCTTGAATTCCGAGTATTTAATGCAAGCATTTAAAAGGGTTTTATAGGCTACAAGCCGTTCTTCAGGTAACAACAGTTTAACGAAATCTTCTACCTCATGCAAAAGTCCAGTTCTGCTCAAAAGATCAATTAAGCAGCCAAAGTGCTCGATCCTTGGTTGTACTTGGTAAGCTTCCACCATTCTCTTGAACAATTGACAACCCTCATTAATTAATCCCGAGTGACTGCATGCTTTCAACACTGAAACAAATGTTGCAGCGTTTGGCCAAGCACCTTGACCCTCCATCTGATAAAATAAACTCAAAGCTTCATTCCCATAACCTAAATTCCCCAGCCCTTCAATCACTGCAGTCCACGAAAAAGCATCTTTTTCTTCCATCTTGTAGAAAGTCACCAAGGCCTCCTCCATACTCCCACACTTAAAGTACATATCAATCAAAGCTGTCTTCAACACAATATCTTGTCTTATATTGTGGTAGTTAATGAACTGATGAGCTAACCTGCCGGAATGTAGGTCCGTTAAGCTGGCACAGGCAGCAAGCACACTTACCATTGTGGATTCATCAGGTATCACCTGCTCATTTTCCATTCTCATGAAGAGGTCCAAAGCATCAAGTGGACGCTTAGCTTTAGCATAGGCATGAACCAACAAGTTCCACAAGACAATATCTTTATCAACAATCTGATCGAAAATATCACGAGCCGTGTCCAAAGATCCCATCTCAACATAACCATTGATCAAAATTGTGCAAGACACCAAATCTCTACACAAATCCAATTCACTAAACAGTCTTAACGCCTCGTTTGTCTTTTTACACTTAATGTACAAACCCAGCAGGGCATTACTTACATTCAACACACATGCTAAACCCAATTTCAACACATAACTATGTATAGCTATTCCACACTCGCTTCCATCTAGTTGTGTGCAAGCTGACAGTGTAATCACCCAAGTTATCTGATCAGGTCTAATGTAATCATTAATCATTTTCTTTAACAATACCACAACTTTACTCGGTGAACGTGTATTGGTACTGTAAGCACACATGACAGAATTCCAGGTTGCAACATCTCTTACGGGCATTTCATCAAACAGCTTGCACGCGTCAGTCAAAAGTGACACAGCACCATAATAATGGATTAAAGCATTTTGCACACATATATCACTTTGTAGGCCTATTTTGACAACATGGGCATGCAGTTGTTTTCCCGTAGAACCCCAATAGAGACGAGAACAAGCCTTGAATAAAGCAGGGTAGGTATAATTATCAGGAAAGTCGGAGCCAAATGTAATGAAGTGGTTGTAGATAAGAACGGCTTTGATGGGTGTGGGAGATTTAGAATAGGCTCTAATAAGGCAGTTCCATGTGCGAGTGGCATGGACTAGACCAGTTGTGATGGTATGGGTGAGGATTTGATCAATATGTTTGGTGCTATGTGAACTTTGTTTTAGAGACAAAAGAAGTTTGTACAAGTGCGTATTTGCACATTGTTGTCTTCTCATGGTCTTTCGGCCTGTCGGAGGATGCACATTTCCTTAGAATTCCCTCTTGGAAGAACGATGCTTTACCAAAGCAGATTCATGGTAAATGATAAAATTGTTTATAAAATAATTTTCTTATATAATTTAAAATTTTACATCAACTTTATTTTCAAAAATTATAACAATAGAAATTTAAAACATCAATAATTATTTATTTTTATTAGTATCGCGTTTCATATATTTCACGTATATCTAATAATCGCAATTAATATAAAAAGATCAATTAATCATCATATAAATAAAAAATTAAGAATAATGTAAATGAGTTACAATTTTAATACATAATAAAAAATTATATTAAAACATCATATAAAAAAAATAATAAAAATTCATGATTGTTTAATTAAGTATTAAAATAAACATTTGTCCCAGGGAATAATTAACTAGAAATAAAACTTTAAACAAAATCTTTACAATGATGTTGAGTTTTGGTCTACTGTATTTCATGAAGATTGTTTGAGAATTTAAAGGGTATTTGACAGGGGATCCTCTTCCCCTTACATTTTCACCTTGATCATGGAAGGCATGTCTAGGCTCTGGAATTCACTTACAGCTGCAAATGGCAACTTCCGCTATCACCATAAATGCTCTGTAATGAAGTTAACCCACCTCATCTTTGCAGATGAACTTGTGTTATTTTGTGCCGCTGACACAACATTTGTGAATGTTCTAATGCAATCACTAAAGATCTTCTCAGAATGGTCTGGGCTGCAAATTAATATGGAGAAAAGTTTTATACATGTATCATCGGATGTGCAAAATGCTGGGGAGCCGAGTAGACTTATGAAGTTAGTTCTAAAACCCCCTTCACTATCACTATCCTATCTAGGTGTGACCTTCGCTTCTGCAAGGCTGAAGTGCGCGGATTGCTCACCCATCCTGGAGCACATAAAATCCAGAATCATGTCTTGGCAAAATAGGTTTCTATCCTACCGGTAGGATTACCCTAATTATTTCAGTACTGTCGAGTCTCCAAAGGCATTGGTTAGCACATGCGGTTCTACCAAAGAATATTGATAAGTTATTAAAAGACTTCTTATAGTCGGGAAGAGATGAAGCAGCCGGAAACGCTAAAGTCAAATGGCAGGAAGTGGTATATCCGAAGGAACAAGGAGGACTAAGCATTCAATCCACTACCACAATTTAGAAAGTTTTAATCAGCAAAAGGATATGGCGACTGTTTTAAGATAAAGAGGCCAGGGTGGAGGGCAGACTTTCGGGGTTACTCCCATTTATGGGAGTTTCTACCTCTAGTTGGGGAAAGTAGAGAAGATGATTCTATATCATAGACCCTTAATACAAGTGGTTCATTTACAAATGAGTCTTGTCACATACACAAATAAGTCTTGAACCCCAAAGCATCGGTGATAACATTGGTTAGCCATTAAAAATAAGCCGAGCGCAAAAGTCGATGGTTTAACTCAGGTGAGACCTGTTGCATACTCTGTCAGAATGTCGTAGACGACGTAAACCATATGTTCTTCGCATATGATTATTCTAAAGCCATCTGGAGACGTATCCAAAAAATGGTGGATGCCGTGACCATTGACTATATATGACTGGGAACTGCATCAAAACAGGTTCTGTAAATGCCATCCTTATCAAGGTTGGTTTTATATCAACCATTTATATGATCTGGCAAGAGAGAAATTACCATATCTACCGAAATGTAGCTACAGAAAAAGGACCAAATAGTAAGCAAGTTGTTGAACTGGATAAGAGAAATGTTGCTGGCCATGTGTGTTGACAAGATGTTTTCACAGCAGATGACAATGAGATGGAATATCTGAGGATAGTGGGTAGTTAATATTTTCTAAATTCTGTAACTTTGTATAGTGGTGCACAGATAGCGACACATCTAGATTTAGTGATTGGTGGACTATTGTGCTTTTGTAAGAGCTTTGCTATTGTTAATATTATTTATATTTCATTTTTCAAAAAATCTTTGCAATAATATTTAAATAGCATATATAAAATTTAATATATATATATATTAAATAAAGGTGAAATTAAAAAAAGAGAAGAAATAAAAATCTGAACTTTCATTCATCAAATATCCGCTCAAATCATATTGACCTTAATTCTCATTTGATATAAAATTTTCATTATTGAGAGTAGTCTTATTATCGCCATCATTCAAATTCATTTCACCTAATGATATGTAAATACTTTCTTATCCAAGGTTATTTTTCAAGTTACTCTCGTCTATCAAACTTAGTTAAATATGTCAAAAGATTGATATGGTCAAGACCAATTGGATCTACAAAATTATTTGTTTTACTAACAGTCATAGTAAACAAATAAAATTAAATTATGAAAAAATTAAAAATATATTCAATTTCATAATGATAATAACAAAGCTTTTTCGAAGCTTTAAATTGTATCAAACAAAGATCAAGTTGTTTAATTTTTTGTATTTCAATCTATTCATTTTTTTGAAATAAATGAATTCAAATTTGCTCATTTTTTTACTCACTGTTTCACTCACATATTGACTCAAAATTTGAATTGAAGATCTTTGCAATTCTATAATACCACTTTCAAATTGATTCTACTAAGTAGCAGTAAGAATAAAAGTAATATTAAAAATAAAAATAAAATGGCGATTAATTTTCAACAAGCAATAAAAGTGAAAATATATATATCTAGATTAAGTTTGTCTCTTTTATGAATAGCTGTGGGCATCGCAGAATCACTAAAAATATCCTTATAATTCTCTAGTTGTGAATTTAGGTGATCTTACATCATCTGATGGCAACAATTATTACAATAATTAATAACATTCCTTTACTACATTTTTTTGGGGTAAAACTTAGTATGAAATAGATACTATGATTCAAAATTCCCTATCAACAAACAAAAAGGAGTAAAGTTATCTTTTCTATCTCTTATTGATGGCTGCAAGATAAGGAATCTACAAAGAATATTTATTTTTTAGATTGGACTTGATTGCTCCGTTCGCTCTCTCCATGGCATCATAAAAATATCCCACTATTGCCTTCTCATTGATATCAACCAAACGAAGTGCCCTCACCAAAGACTCATAAAATCAAATAACAAATTAATATTAGGACTAAAATTCATGATCTTTAAGCATAATTCTAGAACTCTCCTATCAAACATTCAACATTGACATGTTGAGATATAATTCACTTATCACTTGTAAAAATTTGTCTCAACTCCTTCATTAAAATAAAACACAGAAGTAATAAGAAATAGTTGTAAATATTGTAATAACAAACGATGCTAATTTCTACCTTGTTGAAACTTTTTCTCATTAAATTCAGGACTCATGTATGTTTGTAGATGTACTTGGTCACTTTTTTACTTTCTATATAGTCTCATTAATAATAAAAATAGCTAATATCACTTATATTTTTTAACATCAAGTTAATGCAATGTTTAACACAAGGAATTCAATAAAAAAATTATATGTAATTTGCAAACCTTTTCTAATTGCTTTATAAGTAGAATCACTGTCAGTAACGAACTGAACAATATATTTTGGCTTAACATCATTCACAATTTCATCAAATATTTGAAACAAAATATCAACATTTCTAATAAGACTATATGTATTAACAGATTTCAAAAACATCATCCCATTTGCAAAATAAACTAAAAAATTAATAATAGGCTCTTGTCTTCTATTTGTCCAACTATTACATATGATTGAGCACCCATAAGTAGCCCAGTTTAGTATTCTTTCATCCAAATAACTTTTTATTTCATAAATAGAGATGTTCAGAAGTTTACGGTAAGTAGTTAAATTGAAAGAGCTTTGTATTATGGACCATAAAAGGCAATAACATTTACCATAGATTGATAATAATAAAACTAAGCAGTATTGAATGTTATACCTTAATCATAGCACCATCTAGTCATTGTCATGTTCATGTTATGAGTCGTTTCTTTAGATTGTAAGGTATCACAGATTGAAGGCCGAGCTCCAAGAGTTATTTGTGGTGCAAAAATAAGATACTTGTCTTCTTCTTGTGGTGTAGGAATATTACTTTCAACATTTCTACTATCATCCTGACAACTAAAAAAAGAATTTCCACTACTGATTTTATAGTTCAATCTTTGTCTTCCATCTTGCTCATGTTGATACTCTTCAAACAAAGTCTTCATTTGTCAATTCACATAATGAATCACTTTCTTACAAGACTCTACTTTACCTTTGACCTTAGTTAAATGCTTATTTAATCTGATGATTTCCTGACCTTTAAATGCATGTTACAATACAAGCAAATAATATGATTCTTTATTTTAAGAACCAATCTAATATGAGCCCAAATTGGATCATCAAATCTTCTTAAACTTTAAGTTATTGAATTATCAAGAATATTTTAACTTTCCTCAATTTATCTATAAAATGAATAAAGACATATGACAAAATTAAGTTAATAAATTTGCTATCAACTATATTATCAAAACAATGTGTATCACTCAACTTAAAATAAACACAAATGCACAACTTAGATTCGAAAACCATATACACAACTTGAACTTCAAAAATATACATGCATCTTATATTTACAGTCAATAGTCCAAGAATCACTATTACTAACAAGTGAATAACAACTTCTCAACATTATATGATGTACAAATGTAAGTTAACTTCACTAACTTGTATAAACGATTGTTTTCTGTCAGCTTAATTGGTTTCGTAACATTTTGGTACAATACGAAGTTTATAACGTTGGTTGATTGCTAATGCATTTATATTAAATATAATTCGTATTATCAGCAATTGTCTAAATAATTTACCGTTGTCACGTAACTCATCATTCATAATTCAAAACCTTGCTTTGAAGATGAATATATATATCTTATGTGAAATGATTTCCGAGCCTACTGTTTACTAGTTAGCTAAGTTGTAGGAAAGGCCTTGAAAAATTAATGTTGGGAAGTGAGTGAAAGTAAAAAGTTTTAAACCATGTCTTGAAAATCGGATCGGACCAATCGATTCGATCGGTTATTCGGTTCAGTTTACTCTTAAAAATCGATTCTTAATTGAACCAGTGAGAATCGGTTAAAACTGATCAATTGATCGATCGAATCGGACCAGTCTGATCATTGGTTCAATAAATTTTTATTTTATTTTTTGGTATTTTTGTATTTTTAAATATTATTAATATTATATATAATTAAATATAATTATTGCATAAATTATAACGTCAAACCGATCGAATCGGTAACTAATAAAATTTCCGATTTAATGACCGATTCGGATTTCAAAATACTGGTTTAAAACCTAGTTAAGTTTCAGGTTTTATTATAAAACTTTGACGAGGACAAAACTTCCAAAAAAAGCCTTTGACGAGGACTAAACTCGAAGTCAGTGGTGAAGGTGCAGTCAGAATGTTTTAGCCTTTTAGGTCACTGCGTTTAATGCAAGACAGAAGAGGGGAAAGGGGATGGACATCATTGCTGCTATAGAGGAGCGCCTTCTTCGCATGCTAAAGTGGAAGACTTTTCCTGATAGCTGACTGGAAAGGTAGGACCGAATGAACGGATAGGATTCGTTTTAGCGGGAGCCGGGTAGGAATGGATTGGTGGTTATCTGTCTTGCATTAAACACGGCGACCTAAAAGACTAAAACATTCTGACTGCACCTTCACCACTGACTCTGAGTTTAGTCCTCGTCAAAGTTTTAGCATAAAAGCTGAAAATTGAATGGGTTTAAAACTTTTTACTTTCACCCACTTCCCAACGTTCTTCAAGGCCTTTCCTCACCACTGACTTGAGTTTAGTCCTCGTCAAAGTTTTAGCATAAAAGCTGAAAACTTAAATTGGGTTTAAAACTTTTTACTTTCACTCACTTCCCAACTTTCTTCAAGGCCTTTCCTACAACTTAGCTGTTCCATGGGGCCTTTAGGTCACTCTATTTTATGCAAGACAGATAATACGGTAACCTAAAAAAGAGTGAGCTTGGTCACAGTTTTACTTTCCGTAAAGATTTATTCGACTCAAGCGGAGATTAGTCTGAGTGTGGATAGCTTAAAGATGTCTTTCCATAATTAGGACCCTCCTAAGACACCTAGTGGACAAAAAAAAAAGAGTGAGATTTCGATTTGATTCCGGTTACATTTTTACATTAAACTAACAGAAAAGGGCGAACCCCATTTGCGTTCAACGTTGATGTAGCTCCAAACCTAACGCTGCGTTTAGTTACTGTCTTTAATATGCAGAGACGAAACGAGACGAAAATTTGGAGATGGAACAAAACAAAAATTAGAAACAGTGAAGTGTTTGGTTGTGATTGACAGAACAGAAAAAACTGTCTCCGTCTCGAGGATAGAAATGTGTTTGGTTGCAGTGAACAAAACATAAAAATATTATCAATGACGAAAATGTCCCTGCAGTATAATATGATTAAAAATACGTAATTCATTGATTATTTTAAAACGAATGATTTGTATTAGTAAAAAAAGTTAACAAATAATAATAATAACAATAACAAAAAGAAATTAATTTATAATAATAATAATAATAATAAATAATGATAGAAGAAGAAGAGTAAGAAAATTAATAATAATAAGGAATTTAATAATCACAATAATAATAAGAAAATTAATTATGAATAATAATGATAATA
>JANTNU010000003.1:30312887-30324455 GCA_024752395.1 Erythroxylum havanense
GTCTGATTTGTGGTACATCAAGGTGGCAAGTGGACGATGGTAGAGGGAAAAAGATACCAAATAAAATCCTTCAATAATTTCCTATTAAACCAAGACTACAAAGACTTTTTATGTCACAAAAAACAACGATGGATATAAGGTGGCATAAAAAGAAACACATTGATGATAACATTATGCGTCATAAAGCAAACTTAATTGCATGGAAAGAATTTGATAGAAAGTTTCCATGGTTTGTAGGTCGTAATGTTCAACTTGGACTAGCCTTAGATGGATTTAATTCTTTCAGTATTATGAGTACTTTGTAAAACATGTGGCCGATAATTTTAGTCCTATAAAATTTACCTCCATGGAAGTGTATGAAGGAGCCTTTTATGTTATTGTCTTTGCTTATTCCAGGTCTTACTGCTCCTGGTAAGGATATCAATGTCTACATGCAACCATTGATTGATGACTTAGTGATTTAAGGATAACATAACAAAAATGAAAGCTCCTCACAACACTGACTCCAAATCATTTGTTGTCGTATGATAAGAATTTGTAAGTGTAATGTTTCCAAGTTATTATTCTATTAGTTAATATAATATAATCTATTATGTTCTAATTTTTTTATTCATATAATGGAGCCAGACACAACTGCGTAGACAAGAGTGTGATAGGATCACACTCTACAAGCTGACACACTACAAGGAAAGTGAAGGTTGGCCTTCTAAAGAGGTACAAAATAATTATGTAAGTATAAAAATTTTAATTTTAGAGTTTATTTATTTATGTAATACTAAGTCATAATATTTGAATTACATCTCAATTTTGTGTTTTAAATTGTAGGACAAGATGCAGGAGTTGTTACAAAGAACATTATCTGATGGGAATGAGTCCGATGTAAATGACATTTACAACAATGTTCAGGGTAAATCAAAGATCTTGAACATGACCCTAAGCCAATTGGTTTATCATTGTCACAACCAATATATGTAATGATGCTTTAAGGGGAGAACTGGTCGCTTAAGTCTCAGTTACAATGTAATGAAGAAAAGTTAGATCGAACTCGAGAAAAATTACAACGTAATGAGCAAAAACTAAACGTTATTGAAAGAGGGTTGATCAAGCTAAAAAAGATGGTCAAACAAATATATGGGTCACAATATGTCAGTATTAGTGACGACGAGGAGTCTTAGTTTGTTAATAAATTTTTTTCTTAAGTTTTGTAATCAACATTTAATTACATGTTTTTTTATAAAAAAAGCATTTTATTTTTAATTATGAAATATTTTGATTGTATTTTAATTTATTATTATTTAAACAATGTCACCAACAATAATTACAAAATGTGACTGAATTATAATTCAAACCATGTTAAAAAATAACATTAATTAAAAATGTTGTTAATAATTACAATTAAATATCAAATTGGTAATAGGGAAGGTAAATTAAAAATAAATATGTCACTAAAAGTTTTTAGCTACAAATATAAGATCATCACCAAATCTTTTTACCTACGCTTTCCAGAACATCTCTAATAACATTTAGCTATGCTTTACTTTTCGTAGTTAAACATATTCTGCTACAAAAGTAAATCGTCAGTAAACATTATTATCTACGCTTAAGCTAACGAAACTAATAACATTTACCTACCAAAATTAAACGTGGCAATAAGTGATTTGTAACTATTTCTCCTCTCGTTGCATATTCTTATTAGGGACTAAGTAATGATTGTAGTGAAATCTTTTATACAACAATTTCTTTGAAATGTTGCAGATAATTTTTTGCTACAGGCTTTTGCGACCATTTGTTCGACGATTTTTTTAGCTAAATACTTTTTGCGATGTGAAGCATGATCCTTTAGGAGTTTTCTAACTCAAAAATAAAAAATTAGGTTTGTTATTAACTCTAAATCGTTAGTTTATCCAGTAGTTTATCTTAAATATGTAATTTACTTTAAAAATAATAATAATTGCATGTAAAAAAAATCTCCTCAGTTTTCTAATTCTTGTATATAAACCATCAGCTTAATAGCCTATTGTCATTCTGTTTAGTACTTGAGGTCGATATTTATCTCAAATGATGACTAGCCTTAGGTTTATCAAGGAGGTACAACAATTAATAACCCATTACCTGAATGTATGATAAGATACAGGAGTTCATAGCATCGAACAATGAAAATCCATTTTCTTTAAACATACATTATATATGCATTAAAAGAGTGGAGCATTTCATCAAATACTATATATGCATTATCCTATATTCTCATTATTAACATACAAAGTTCTTAAATTAGCCAAATCATATCAGTATCGCCAAACCAAACAACAATAATATCAAAAAAATCAACAATTAATAAAAACCAAATTTGAGAAGAGGGATTACCTTATTAACAATACGTTGGACCGTTGGTTAGTTAGTGCACTGGTGACCGAAAAATGAGGTAGGAAAAGGACAGATGACAAGAAGAAGAATGAAGGAAGAACATGACTAGGCGACACGAAGAAAAAGAATAGATGATGAATAGAACAACAACACGAAGAAGAACCAGAGAAGAGGAGATTGTCGTGCATGACTGGCTAGGTGAGGGGAAAGCGTGGAGTTAAAGTTTTTGTGTATCAACAAAGCTAGGTCGTTTTATTTTTTTAAAAAATCTTTGAGTAACTTAAATGATGCTATTTTTGCTTGCAACAAAATGACAATGTTTTATCATTTGTTTTAAAGTTTTGTGCAACGTAAACAACGTCGTTTTGCTTTTAAAGCAAAATGACATCGTTTTTCCATCAAAGTTATTTTTTAAATGTAACAAAACAACATTGTTTTGTTTGTGATCACTGGGCCCCACCCTCTTGATCCGTTTTGGCCTATCGGCTACTTTGACCAGGTCGGGTTGGATCAGATTATTCTTGACATCCTTGTGGATAAGGAGATGAGCTCCTTAAAGAAGAATAACACTTGGGAATTAAATAAGTCACCTGCTGGGAAGAAAGCACTACTCAATAAGTGAGTCTAAATAACTAAAGTAAAATCAAATAATAGCATGAGATTCAAGGCAAGATTGGTGGTTAAAGGGTACTCACAAAAAAAAAAAATACTGATTACACTAAGATACTTTATCCCATTATGAAGCTAACCATCATTAGAGTTTTTTTGAGTATTATTACAGAAGAAGATTTACATTTGGAACAAATGGAACAAATTTGAAAGAAATGACATGGATCATTGTTACTACTTTAATAAGTTTAATGATGGTTAATATTAATTTACTTCTATTTATTGATGATATGCTGATTGTAGGTTCTAGCAAGAAGGAGATTAATAATTTAAAAAGGAAGTTGTTTGAAAGAATTAAGATGAAGAATTTGGATGTGGCAAAGCAGATACTTAACATAAAAATTTTTAGAGATTGGTCAATTAGAACATCAAAGTTGTCTTACCAGTAGTATATTGAGAAGATGTTAAGTAGATTTTGCCATAATGATGTTAAGCCTAGGAGTACTCCATTGTCAAGTCTTCCTAAATTGTCCAAGGAGTAGTTGCCTAAAATTGTAGAGGAGTGAGAATATATGTCAATGGTATTATACGCTTCTGCAATTGGTAACCTTATATACACTATGGTTTGTACTGGACCAAACATAGCATATGCTGTTAGAGTTGTTAGCAGGTTTATGTCAAATACAGGAAATGTGCATTGGGAAGTTATAAAACAGTTATTCAGATCCTTAAAAGGTACTTCAGGTATGACATTTTTCTTTGGCAAAAGCAATGTGAAATTAGAAGAGTTCGTTGATGTTTCTCTTAGTCAGATTTTGACACTAGTAAGAGTACTTCGAGGTATATCTTCACTATAGATGGTTCATCTGTAAGTTGAATGCCTAAAATTCAAATGTTTGTTTCCATGTCAACTATAGAGGTATAGTATGTTGCTATATCTAAAGCTGGCAAGGAGATGGTTTGGTTGAAAATTTTTCTAGAGGAGATAGGTAAGAAGCAAAATGAAAACGTGCTTTACACAGATAGCTATAGTGTTTTACAACTTGTGAAAATTTTAATATTCTATTTTAAGACCAAACATATACAACACAAGTATCACTTTACTCACAATTTGGTTGAAATAGGAGTGTTGTGTTTGGAGAAGATTTCTGTTTGAAAAATCTAGCAGATATGCTCATTGAGTGTGTTGAAGTTGGAAAATTAAGGTTATGTAAGACCTCGGTTGACCTTTATGGCTAATGATGGAGGTGTTGTCACGATAGGTGCTCAAAGGTTGTTTGAGGTGTATGGGCAAGCTGTTGGTTTCTTAGTTTAAGCATCAATCTCCATATAGGAGATTGTTAGGATGTGAAGCCTGAGAGAAATATTTAGTTTCCTTTTATTGCTAGAGGTTGTATTTTATTTCTAGCAGCAAATAATAGGAGATACAGAAAGTTAATTAGTATCCTAGTTTGGGTACGATTTTGTTTTCATATTCTATCATAGTCTAGGCAGGATTATGTTTCCATATTCTATTGTAGGTTTTTAATATATAAGGAACCTTAGTCCTAGACTTGATAATTAAGCCCAAGCACAACCCAAAGTCAATGAAGTGACAATTTGACCAAGCTTTAGGCTAGACTCAAACTTTTCTAAATTTTTTTTTTGGGTTTTGGACAGGAGTTACTGGCTCGAAACCCAAAAGTTTTAGCAAAAATAACAACATTATTCAAATTTTAAAATAGAAAATCAGGCCTATGTCTAAGCTCAATTAGGCTTTGAGCTGGGAGGGACCAAGACCATGTACTCTATCATTAGACACCACAAGATAAGAGAAAATGAGATTCCTAATGCCATTATAAAATGATGGCACATTACTAAACCACGTAAAAAAATTTATCATTTAATTTTTATTTTTCCAATATTATTATTATTATTATGTGTTTATGGTTGTTGATATGAAATTGTAGAGTATAAGAGCTTACCCAAGACTTTTCTTGATTCACCACTTGATCTTCAACCAAGAAGAAGATTCGAACAAGAAGAGAAGAATAAAGTTTGTTTCAAGAGATTTTTAACTTGTACGGATAAGGATGCCACGTAGTAGGAAGTGATAACCTAGTAATAAAATGCTCACTATCACAATTAGTACAACTACTTCCATCAATAATCACAAGGCATACTTTATTCTTAACTAACATCTCGTATGGAAGATGTTATTTTGTTGCTCATCACTTGACTCAAGTGATATTTATGTATTCAAGGCTTGGATTACCAACAATGTTGCATTAGACCCTTTAGCCTTGAGTCGTCCCCCTCAACACCTTCTTCCTTGTCGCTTTAAGTCAATTCAGGCATATCATCACACCCATGATCACTATTGTAAGTCATATTCTCCAATAACATATACACCTTTTGGTTAGGATACCTGCAAAACAAAAATCTAACATCCTCTTTTGTTTATCTTTGAACCACCTCCCTTGTGTATAACCTAAAGCTACTCTCAACCTTGGTGTTTCACTCTTCAATAGGTTTTTTTACAACTAGATGTAAAATAAAAACTCGGACTTTTATGACTCCTTCCTTATTATCTTCTTGAGTGAAGTGAATAATAAATGCTAATTCGCATGCAAGTAGCATAAAGAAAACAAGTTAGGAGGTCAAAGAATAAGAAAAGCTCAAGTATAATTTGCAATGGTAATCTAGAATAAGAAAATATATTAAAATATGTCACAAATTGGCAAATTTTTTAGTAGGGCTATTTTGGTAATCTTTTAAGGAGTAAAAATATGCAATATGGGTGTTAGTCAAAAAATCTCATCAAGTACTATCATTAGTCAAAAAATCTCATCAAGTACTATCAAATTGATGTATAGCACGTTCTCATATTCCATACGGTTAAAAAAATATGTCAATTTTAAGCCACAACACCTAAAAAGAAAACAATTCCTAGTGTAAATAGGATTGACTAAAAGTAGCCAATTTCAGTAATCTTGACTTTCCTACCAATATGGAAATAATAGAAATAGGCAAGTAAGACTTCTTTCCTTGCAAGAATTGTGCCTTCGAAATTGATAATACATTTTCATGATTAGGAAACCTAGTTTCCAAAAGCAACTTCACAAACTAAAATCTTTCCAAGAACATAACTTTTTTTAAAAGCAAAGGCAGCCAAAGCTACCTAAAGAGAATTGCCACCAAATTAAATTTGGATAGACTTTTCGAAACATGTAAAGACAAACTTCTTGACACAAAAGAAATTAACTAAGAAACAATTCAAGATTGATTAAGAACTCTAAGAATGCAAATTCAATAAGCATGAAATTATTCACATAACATGAATCAAGATAACATAGGCTTCGATAACAAATTGATATGAAATTGCAGAATATAAAACCTTATCCAAGACTTCTTGATTCACCACTTGATCTTTAACCAAGAAGAAGATTCGAACAAAAAGAGAAGAACAAAGTTTGTTTGAAGAGATTTGTAACCCAACCCTCAAGAGCATGCATAGCCCAATTTAAGTAAATTATGAATTGAACAACCCAAGACTGAATGAAGAAAAACAAATAAAGATGTCCCTAATTGATGAAACAAAATCAATTAGATAAGTTGCATACAAAGGATAAAAATCGTGCAATGCTTTCTAATTATTCAACAAGAATAATAATAAGGATAAACCTCACAAAATAATGTCAAAAATTGTGTCCCTTTATAATAGACGAACCTCCCTGTATATGGGAGAGGGATTGACCAAAAATTAAGAAAAAGGAATTACCTTAAACCTGTAATTACTTAACCTATTAGTAAACTAACTTTTAGGAAACAAGAGATCTTATAGGATTTGGTCAAGGAAACCTACTAATCTTTAATTACTTAACCTACTAGGAAACTAATTTTAGGAAACAAGAGACCTTGTAGGACTTGTTCAATTGTCCCTTACAATGAAGGAAATCTACTAATAGTAAATTCTGTCATAAGCCTTATTTGTCAAATTGGGTTGGCCCAACTTCTCTAAGACTTATTAAGTTAACTTGCTAGGACTCCTTAATTAAAGCAATTTGGACTTGGTCTTGAAAATGGACTTTTTTAATTAAATTATTCATAACCCCTAGCATCCTTTTGGTCCTAGCCCTTGTTATAGGCCCAACAATACCCACAAGTGGATCTTTTTTGAAAGTTGACAATGGAATTTGAGTTGAAGACCTAGAACTCTTATCTCGAACACTTAAACTAATGACCCTGACTTGAGATGACGTGTCACTAGCCCTTTGATCCATATCAATTGTTGATCCTAACAAAATCTACTAAGAATATCAAATAAAATTTTGAAAAACAAACAAGTTCATTGGTCTAAAATTTATTAAAAAATAAATTAAAAAATATCATGAAAATAAGGACAATTTTCTATACTTAGAAAAGTAAAAGTACTTCTAAATAATTTGTACCAGGCATATACATAATTTAAAAGATCTGGTTATAATTATGAATCACATGAGGGTTTAAGATGTTAAAAATTACTGTATCTTAATTTAATAATTTTTTTACTTTTATGTTTGTTTACTAAGTCAAGTATTGTTTGTTTACTAAGTCAAATAATTTAGTTTCTTATTTCATAGAAAACTTGATCAATTTAATGAAAATTACTAGAGAAGTCAGGTAGGATTTTGTTTTGAGTAGTAGCAAATTTTAAGTAGTGAAGTCAAGTACTAATGTATTGTTTAATTCAGGTGTCATAAGTAAAAAATAATATTTTTTCAATATTCATTCAACTCCATAATATAATGTTAATTTATTCTTTTATTTTAGCTTTTTTTTGTTTTATGGTATCAAAGGCATGTCGAAGTACTTATATGATTGCTTTCTTCTTGTTTAACAAATTTGTCTTGTTGAAAGAGGTTGAGAGTTATAGAAAGATATAGTTAACAAATGGGAGTAATAGTTCAAACACTCAATATAGTGTTGAGAAGCTTATAGGAACATACTACAAGTATTGGAGAATGTATACAGAAGCTTATCTTTGAGATCAAGAATTGTGGGAATTAGTTGCTAGTCCTGATGTAGAAATTCCTATAGACACTCCAAAAAATGTCAAACCTTGAAGGAAATGAAAGATCTACTGTAGTAAATCTCTTTTTGCTTTGAGTAATTCAATTAGCAAGGAGTTTATTAATCATGTTTGTGATCTCAATTCACCAAAAGAAGTATGTGAGACACTTGAAAGGCTATTTTCCAAAAAGAATATAGTAAGGTCACAATTGCTGGAGAATGAATTGACAATGCTCACACAAGAAAGTATGTTTATTTATGAATATTTCTTATAGGATAAGAGTATCTGTGCAAAAATTTTAGAATTATATATGAATGAGAAGATCAATGAAGCAAGATTGAGATGATTTCTTATTCAAAGATTAAGAAAGGATTACATTCCATTCGTCACTTTAATTCAAAGGTGGGCAAATCGACTTTCAATTGAAGAATTAGAAAGTTTGCTTTTTAATTAGGAAGCATTGACAATGCAAATGGCAAATAATTCTTGATCAGATTTTGTTCTAATATGAAAAGCGAAGAATCAAGATGAACATTGTAAGATCTAAGCAAGTGCCCACTATAGAGAATCTTATAGAATTCTCTTAATAAGCCACTGTTAGCATGATCATCATATGGTGATATGGTGTATTATAATTATGAAATATCTATTGCATTTATGTATTATCCCTAAATCGTTTTTTGTCATTGTTTTATTAAGACTTGACATTAAAAAAAAAGTAAAAAGACTAAAACACATTATGTTTTCACTTATGAAAGAAGTAGTCAATCTCATAGATTAAAAAAGGAGATACTTAAATAAATATGTAGGTGCTTCTTAGAGAACAAGTTCACTGAATTGACTCCATATAAGAAATCTATTTAGAACATTACTTATATATCTATAAAAATTCTCATTGTAATGATTGTATAAGTGATCATTTGACTTGAGATCTCAAAAGTTATCTTATATATGAATTGCTACGTTTTATCTACTTATAACCTATTCTAATCATGGATAGTTTAGTAAGTAGATATTGGATTTAGCATGAACTATATAAAGATAGTTGTATAATCAATATATGATTCATCACCCTAAAGTAATTAGGGAGAATATTCTATTGTTCTCGATTTTTTTTAATTTGAAAAATCCTTGGCCAAGGTCCAATAACGTTTGTAAATATTTTACTAATGTCATTAATTGAATCAATTGATAATCGTGGATAACTAATATAATTGGACTCAAAATAGAGTAAACATTAATTTCATATTCTAGTCTAATCAGAATATGGTATGATGAAAGAATTAAATTATATAAAAAAATTATGCACAAAAAAGTTAGTTAAAACTACTTTGACATTCTTAAATATTTAGGTGGTCATAATGTGTTACTAGACTTGAATTTTGATATATGAATATAAATTGTTTAATTAGATAATCAAAAATAAATTAAAGGAGTTTAATTTATCTAATCCTAAATATGATTTAGGGTTATAAGTTGTATCCATTGCTAACATATTTGAGAACCTAATGGTCATACATAAAGATCGAGTTAAAGAGAGCAAAGATATTTTAACCAAAGTAAACTTGTTATAAAGTTTGAGAAATTTTATGATTAAATATGAGATATTTAATAAATAAGGATACTAGTTATAAATGAGCTAGCACTCCCTATTTAACCCTCTTTGTAAGAGTTATAAAGTTCTTTCAACTTATTATGTGGATACCGCTAAACACTTTTGCAGACAAAGTGGTTGAGATGGACCAATTTTGAAAATGGTTTGATAGATATGACAAGAAAATTATCAAGCTTTAGAATAAGGTACGAATACTGTTGTACCAAGCCGTCTTACTTTAACCTTTTTAATGCTTCCCTCGTGATCCATAAAGTGTTGTTGGGGAGGAACGAGTTAGTTATCTCCTTCTTCATCTTCTCCTAAGTGTCAATAAGAGGTTTATCCATACTGATATCGTTGGAGGTTCTCGTTCTCTACCACAGCTTTGCATCATTTACCATATACATAGTCGTGATTGACATCTGCTCCAAATTGCACACCTTTAACCCTGTAAAGTATTGACCTATATCCCATAAAAAAATTTCAATCTTCTTCGCATTACGCTTGCCATCAAAAGTTATCTTGTGCCTCTCGCACCTTCATTAAAGTGCTTTTGGCATGCCCAACATCCTATACTGCAATGAAATACCTTAAGATCGTGATCTCTAATCTTTAATCCTTTTAGTCGCTACTTGTTACTACAACTACTGGATATGTGCCTTTAAAATCTCGAGCTAAGAAGAGTAAGAAGTGACTTCTTCCTTCCCTTGAGTAATTGACCTTATGAGTTCCTCCACTATATTGACATGCTCTGTCAAATTGTTGCCTCCTGTTATATTAAAATGTGGTTCTGATACTAGTTATTACAAAGGTTTTCCTAAACATCCGAACTTAGACCAAATTCTTATCTACTCCTTTACACGACAATCTCACTTAGGTCTATTTAAGTAAGATTCAACCTTTTCACGTTATCATTGACCAATAAAACCTTATTTTTGAATGCCTCACGACCTTCGTAGTGTTTAACTCACATTCTTACAAGAATACTATGAAAGTATTAAATAATTATAGGCAATAATAAATACATAAGAGCTACAGTAAAAACCAACCTTTATTACTTCTCCAAAAGTATACAAAGAAATGCTCTCTGTCAATGTGTTTCCTTCCTCTTTAGCTCTCCTCTCCCTAGGAACAAGGCTCAAATAAACTATTTATAGACCTTTTTTGCTTTACAATTTAGAATCTTAATTAAACTGAACTAACTAGATCACCTTTATTCTGATCGAATTACATCATGTTAACCAATCGGATGGCAGTCCCATCCAAATAGGTCTCTATCTAGTAGGATATAACTACATCGCAACTAACAAGATACGAGAATACATTTAACTAGGAATGACACATCCATATTCATTAAGAACTGTACTATTTTTAGATGATCATCTCACATAGTCTTTATCTTTTAGATCTGATGCATATCTACTATGATTTTATCCGCCACACCATCCAAGATTTTCCGTTGATCTCTATCCATTGATAATGAGTCATCTAAACCTAAAGCCTTTCATAGCACATTGATTCGGTCCAATGCTTACCTATGTTAAGTCTATTAGTCATGATCCGTCTATTTGAGCACACATTAAATCCTTAAAGCTCTTTCATGTCTCCATCATGTATGTAATCTAGTTAACCTTCAACTCGGTTTATCTCAAGCTATATTTTGGTCTCACATTCAAATCTTACATTTCGTTAAAGATTTCTGCCAATGTGCACCAATGCATGCTATCTCATTAACAATGTTTGTCTTCCTTGCCTACTAGCAAACTTTTACCTTTTCCTGTCGTCCCAATGTCAAACATTGGTCAATGCTCTCCAATACTTGCACAATTAAGACCGAAGGGTCTAACAATAGGCCTCCTTATAATATGAAAGTCAACTATCACTCTAACTTACCTTCAGTACGCTTTTGCCTTAAGGGGATTATCACCTTTACTTTAACTATTATCTACTCTCTTGCAAAACTGATTAA
>JANTNU010000003.1:30324555-30335932 GCA_024752395.1 Erythroxylum havanense
ACGGTGGCCTTTTAGGAAAATTTTGAAATATGACTTGCTCATCTTTAGCAATCTCTTCACTATCATGTTAGTACCTTAGATTTGGGTGAACATGATTGTGCCCTTTCGCACTTCCTTCCGCTTTCTTCCACAGGCCTATGAGACAAAAATTAACTAAGTTGTGCCCTTTGAAACAAGCTACGATACTTATATTCAAGTTCTGATAATCCTTTTTGTCATGTCCATAATTTTTATGTAATTGATGACATTTGTATGCATTCTTACATTCAGGTCCTTATTAGAGGGACTTGAGAGAGTTAAGAGATCTTTCTCTGTTGTTCAGCGATGCATACCACTAAGACATGTATATGTTCCTCTTTTAGTGACTGCTCTTACATGTTTTCAATTCCCCTCCTCCCACTAGTTTGTTGCAGGAATGCCTCACCTCCTAACATTCTTTTGTTAGACCTACTTGCTCTTATCGTGCTAACTACACAGACTTGTCCGAAGGTCTCTTGAGTTGCTCCATGTCTACATATCTTTGGCCCCCTATTGTTTCTCTTTAAGATTATGTGCTTTGTCCATCGATATAATGACCTTGGGTTGATACCTTTGCAAATTCTTCTCATAAAGCTACCAGTGCTATGAAACATGATTTAAGCATGAGATATGAGTTGCTCCCACGTTGAACCTTTGGGTGTCATGCATACTGCATTTTGACTAAATCAATGAGTGTTATCGAATTTTTGGGTCTTCACTTGTTGCTGCTGGCAAAGTGAGATTCAAAGATCTTTTAACTATACATGTAAATCTTATTACAAACCTGCGATGCAGGGTGAGGTTTCAATCTTTTGCACCAATCAATGTTAAGGAGAAAGACTTGCAATTTAACGCATCTGAACTTCTGAAGGCGCTTACAGATATATATAATCTCCTTGTAATGACTACATGATCAGTAGGGTCTGCCAATCTTTTGTACGTTAATTTCCAAACCTAAAAGCTTGAATTTCGGGGGTTGACGGTTCATTCACGATGGTTAAGTGAATAGGTTCTGATAATCAGCCTCTGGATAGTCTTCTAACGACATGTTTGTAGCGTTGTCCGTTCGAGGTCCTGCTGAATCGTTTGTGTGCTAATCTACGGATTGCTCTCCATCAGTTGGAACACCTTTTCTATATGTTAACTCGATTATGATCCACACTTGTTCATGCAACTGCACAAACAATATTGTAAAGCTGACTATTGGAGGGGGCTTATATATACTGGTGTTCATCACCCTGGTTCTTTGTTCATTTATATACTGAAAGTTAAATATTCGTTAGTAAGCAATGAAATATGATATTTATTGTCGTGGTTATTCCAATAATGCCTTACAAATCAAAAAGAAAAAGACCAAACTTTAAGACGCAGGTGAGTTGGTAAGTGACTCTCTTAATTTAAGTGAGATTACAGGTTTAAATTGTTCTTATGTATGGAACTGTTTAAAATTTATGACCAAAGTTTTACCTTCCGCAAAGAATCTATCTGATTCAAGTCAGGATTAATTTGGACGTAGATGATTTAAAAACGTCTTTCTATAATTAGGATCCATTTAAAATGTGAGTAACAAAAAAGAAAAAGAAAAAGACCATAAAGACCTGAAGTATCCATGAGCTCATTTCCATAAACCATGGGCGCTGACCGGCAGATACACATGGGCCTATATACACATGCACGGACGCAACAATATTGACGCCCACAGAACATGCCTAGTGGGACCCGTCCGAAATGTCATGTCCAATAAGAGGACAGGAACTTGGAAGTTGGGAGAAAAATTCCTAAATTGCCCTGATCGTTTCATGCGCAGAGCTGGATAGAGAAGTGTCCAGCCTGGAGACGCTTCGACAGACCGTTAGCATCATCGTTTCTTTGATTGCCAATCAACGGTTCAGATTTCTCCATACCCTCGACTATATATAACAAAAAAAGACAATATTACTGAATCACTGAGTTCTCATATACTTGTTTTCGTTTCACTTCTGCGGCTCGTCTCGTTATCGTAAGCAAAGACACCAAAAACATCGATCTCTGCTACGCTGTTTTTGTCTCTGGAAAGAGAGAGAAGAGACCCGGTAAGGAATTTGCTCTGGAGAGCGCTTCGAGTGATTAGATCCTAACTGCATTGCTTTTGGTTGGTGCCATTTTCTGTGTTTTACGTGTTAGAGTTTCTGTCTTTGTGCTATATTTATGGATTCTGGGTTCATTTTCCCATTGTTATTCCGTCATCTGTTTGTGATACCAATGTTGGTTTTCTATTCTCTGTTTGGTTGGTGAGAAAGTTTTTACTTTCTTTAAAATTCCTCATTGCACTGAGTACTGGCGGGTATATGAGAGAATGATTTTTGCGATTTCGAATTTAAAGTTTATGTATTATGCATTGTACTTTAGCGTTGTTGTTCATGATTTACGGCGAAATTTTATGACAGTTTTAAAAAGGAATCTTCGATGTTTGTGGCTAAGCTTATTATCGAATTTGAATGAATTGAGCGGCCCGTTTTACCTAATTGAGCTGTTGGTTGGTTGTTTGCTATTATACAAAGACATAATGATGAAACTTTTAATCACAAGGGTCCCGCACTTAGAAAAGAAAGAGAAGTATATGAAGTTGAAAAGATGTTGTGTGTCTTTCTTGACGCTGGAAAACGAAGAAACAAGTGCACAGGCAACTAATATGGTAACATAATATATAAAAGACGTTTCATCAGGATGCAGTTGCAATTTTAATGGATTTCGAATAGATCAGTTATTTGATCAACTGTAGATTTGATAATTGGAATAGGGAAAAGCACTGCTTCCGGTTGCTTGGACAGGAATTAGTAATCATGTGGGGCCGCTGACTTCGATTATCCTTTGTCTTTCTTGTGGGAAAGATTGAAGGAGGACCCAATTCCATACGTAGTTAGTAATTGTAAATTTGAAACTTGGCAAGTAAAAAATCTTGAGTTATGCTCGCATCTGTAGTTGTGGTCCACAAGTATCGTTTTCAAAAATTGAACTTTTGTTTGCTGAAGACTTAACCTAGGCCTTTCAAAAGTGTAAAATGACATAAAGAACACTTTCAGGTTGTGCTTTATAATATATGGCCTATTTACTAGTTTTTATCTGTTCATTACTAATCATTTTGAATTCGTATCTTCAATTCTATAGTGAAGCTCAAAGATGGCTGAACGGAAATTCACTGTTGATCTAAATAAGGCTCTTGTTTTCCAGGTAAAGGACATTTGACTTTTAATTGAGCTTTTCATAGTTGTGGTTGTTCTGTACTTTAAGGTATCGTGTACGTTTTCCTTTTTTTTTGTTTAAGATTAGAATGAAAAATAGTTTCCAGGGGTTTGTCTTTAAGTGATACTCTTTCCTCCTTCAGTTACTTTGGTCATTTCGATAGTGTTTTAAAGTATGTAGTTATTTATTCTGCATTTCTGTTTAGTATTCCACTTAACCTTGTGCAATGCATTTTTCTGTTAATCCAACTTCTAGAGCAAGCTATAAGTTTCTCTTCCTTTTTTCTTTTAAGTTGTTATTACCTTTCCTTTGTGCCTTATACAATTCCACAATTTCTATTTCTTTTGGGCTCTGATAAGTTCACCCCCAATCTAAGGCCCTTAAAGCCTTATCTTCTCTTCTTTTCCCTATTTTAGTGGTTAACTTCTTGATATTCTGTCACAGGTTGGTCATCTAGGAGAAGATTATGAGGAATGGATTCATCAGCCTATTGTTTCCAAGGAAGGGCCTCGATTGTTTGAAAATGATATTGTAGAGGTATATGTTTCTTTACATGGAACCTGCTGCGTGAATGTTGTTTCACTTGTGCAGGCACTTACATGAAATATGATGCGTTGGAACAGTTCTTGACTCGAACAGTTTGGTGGGCAATTCCAGTTATTTGGTTGCCAGTTGTATTTTGGTGTCTATCAATGTCTGTTCAGATGGGACATACACTTCAGGATATAGCTGCAGTGTTGGTTTCTGGCATTTTTATATGGACTTTGATGGAGTACAGTTTGCACCGCTTCCTTTTCCACATAAAAACAAAGAGCTATTGGTTCGTCTTTCTGCTTTTTCACTCTTATCTCGTTGTGTATTGCTTCTCGTTGAACATTTAGTGAAATTCTTTCTCGTCTTTGCCAACTTCCTGTAGGGGGAATACCATACATTATCTTCTTCATGGTATCCATCATAAGCACCCTATGGATGATCTGAGGCTTGTTTTTCCACCAGCTGCAACAGCTATTCTCCTATTTCCGGTACATAATACGTACTGCTTTTAATTATAAGTTGTCCTAAAATTGTTGATAAACTAGTTATTGGTTCTTGGAAAATAGGGTATTTCCCTTCTCAAACTGTGTTCTAGTTTTTGTAAATTTTCCCGTTACTTCCAAAGTCCAAACTATCTATGGTACTCTGAACCATCAACAATCTAATATACTTTGGCGCTGAAAGTATTATGAAGCAGGCTGCTATAGTTTGTCTATACCTTTGATAGATCTCTATATAGGAAAGGTTGAGATGAAAATAGTCTTGTTTTCTGTATATGCCACTTTAGGTATTAAGAGAGCCATCTTAGCCATATCGTGACTGCTGATGTTATTTGGGATTTTCCACCGTGTTTACTAACGCTTCTGCGCAAGGCATGCTTGAAAAGATATTTGGCGTTAAATTTTGCAAATTAGTATCCCAGTTCTGCATCTTGTTTATGTTTATTTGTACACTGCAGACCGCTTGACATTCCAATTTGTTGTTTTCCAGTTCTGGAACTTGGCAAATCTTTTGGCTACCCCTTCTACTGCTCCGGCTTTGTTTGGAGGTGTTTTATTCGGATATGTGATATACGACTGCACCCATTACTACGTACACCATAGTCAACCCAAAAGCAACTTCCCAAAAGGCCTTAAGGTGGGAACGTTATACCAATAATTTGTGTTTGGATACAAAGGCAAAGAGATAATTTCATCTATTTTCTGAAACGTGATTCTTTGGTTGACTGTTATAGAAACTCTTATCTGTGCTTGCTAATTACGTTTGTGACTGGTGATCTGCAGAAATATCACATGAATCACCACTTCAGAATCCAAGATAAGGGCTTTGGAATCACATCTTCCTTCTGGGACAGAGTGTTTGGAACATTTCCTCCATCAAAACTGGAAGGGAAAAGTAGATAGACAAGTTTTAGGTGGAAGGTGTAGGAAGATAGTGGCAAGGGGAATTCAAAGTTAAGCGTTTAGTTTTGTGGAAAAATTCTTTATTCTTCAGTAGTATTAATTGATTGTGGGTTTGCATTGACCTCAGTGATGTCTGAATCAGAGTTGTAGCTGGTCATGAAGACTCAAATTTAAGATACCCTTGTATAATTTAAGTTTGAGTTAATGTCGATCATATCTCTTTGCCCTTTTGGGAGTAATATTTAGATTCTGCATTTCTGTAGTTAACTTGAGACCAAACATCCTTGTGATTGAACTTCCTCAAAAATCCGTACTAAGGTAGTTAGGCTTGAAAAGTTTTACCCTGAAACATGCATCTCCTAATTCAAAACAATAACATAGTTATAGATTGTCAAACATGCTTTCCCTATAGATTGTCAAAAATGCTTTCCCTTATAGATTGTCAAACATGCTTTCCCTTATAGCCATCTCATTAAAAGTAAAAATGATTACTACAAACAAAAATCAACTATAAATTTTAAGAATCTGATAAAAGTTCAAAATATGATCAAACATTTTATCAATGTTTAATTTAAACTATCATTTCAATACGTTCAAAAAGAATCTTCAGGTTTTTTAAACATTTAAAAATAACCTTATCATTTTGAAAATGTTCAATAAGAAACTTAGATGCTTACAAGTTGACAAGACTTATTTTATCAGTTATAGATAAATTTGTGAGATGGGGAAGGAACTTAGATGCTTATAAGTTGACAAGACTTGTTATAGATAAATTTGTGAGATGGGGAAGGAACTTAGATGCTTATAAGTTGACAAGACTTATTTTAGAGTTCATGGTTTTGTATCCAATAAGTCTTTAAGGCTCATAAAATCTAATGAAAGTTGCATTACGTTAATTAACTTTTTAAATATACATGGGACAGTTGAGGTGTATTTTACAGATAGCCAGGTTTGGATGATTTCAGTGCCTTATTTTATCAATCCCAATGGCACATTGTAGGACCGACTCTGATTGTGTTTCTACAACAAGCCTTTTGTCATGAAGTCTAGGACACTACTCTCAATCGTACCATCTTAGTTCTCATTCCAAAGATCCCCACGGCCACGTTGATGACCCAATTTTGCCCTATAGCACTTTGTTCCGTTCTTTACAAAGCCATCACCAAGATCATAGTGAACCGTTTGAAACCTCATTTAGCTGATCTGGTTGCGCCGACCCAATGCAGCTTTGTCCCTGGGCATCATATTACTGACAATATCATCATCGTTCAAGAAGTGCTCCACACTATGAAATGCAAAGCTGGGAAGAAAGGTATCATCGCGATTAAGGTGGACTTAGAGAAGGCTTATGAATTTATGATCGTCTTTCCTGGAATTTTATCATCGAGACTCTTTTCAAGATCGTTATTCCTGACTCTTTGACCAATTTGATCATGAAATGTATCTCTTCGGTCTCCATGCAAGTGAACTGGAATGGTGAGCTTAGTGAATCTTTCTACCCCACCTGGGGTATTCGCCAGGGTGACCCGATTTCACCCTACCTATTCGTCCTCTACATGGCAAGACTCGGACACTTAATCACCGAGTCTATATCCAAAGGCTGCTGGAAACCTATTAGATTAAGCCAAGGCGGTCCTCCCCTATTGCATTTATTTTTTTCCGACGATCTTATTTTGTTCACGGAGGCGTCTCTTGATCAGATTCACGAAATCCGAACAACGTTAAATGCTTTTTGCACCGCTTCTGGTCAAAGGGTTAGTCCTGACAAATCTTGATGTTTTTATTTTAGGAATATTCCGTCCACACTGGCTCATTCCCTCAAAGAGGCCCTAGGATTTCGACAGACTAACAATCTCGATCGATACCTCGGAGTGCCCCTATTACATGACCGCGTTAATAAAAGAAACTACCAGCATATTTTGGACAAGGTAAAAAATCGACTCTCAGGGTGGTCAGCCAACCTGTTATCTCTGGTCGATCGAATCACATTGACTCAGTTAGTCATTTCTGCTATCCCCATCTACACGATGCAGACTGTATGCTTACCGTGTAAATTATGTGATGACTTGGAGATGATAATGCGTCGATTCCTGTGGGGCTCGACACTAGATAGTCGGAAGATCCACCTGGTCAATTGGGATACCGTTTGCCTGCCGAAAGTAATGGGGGGCTTAGGAATCCGTAAAATTAGGAAAACCAATGATGCCCTCCTGACTAAACTTAGCTGGTCTATGATTTCGAAGCTGAATGCGTTATGGGTACAAGTGCTATCCACTAAGTATAAATTTGATGCTAATCAGCTTCCTCTTCTCTTTGATGATACAGGTGGTTCGATGATCTAGCGGAGCATCAAGGCGACTTGGCCTCACGTTCGGCACAGGATGAAGTGGATGATAGGGGATGGCACTCGTGCCAGATTCTGGCTTGACCCATGGGTCGACAACTGGGGTCCTCTTTTACCTCATGCAGTGGCCCCGATCCACCAAAGATTAATTGATGCCCAGGTGCATCACTTTACAGACACTACTGGGAACTGGAATTGGGCTGCAATTCACCACCTGCTCCCTCAGATGATTTGCACCGCTATCGCCGGTATCCTTCCACTAAAGTCGTTCCTAGGGTCGGATAAGCTTATTTGGGGCGGCACAGCTACTGGTCACTTCACCACAGCGTTAGCCAACTCTATGATTTTACACCACGAGGAAGCTTTGCACAATCTGGGCTGGCAATCTATTTGACAGTGGTCGGGTCCTTAAAGAATCTGTACTTTTCTTTGGCTCCTTTTGCAAGATAAACTTCTCACCAATCACCAGCGGGTCTACCGACGGCTAGCTTTAGATGCTACTTGTTCCCATTGCCACCTTGAGGAATCTTCACTGCATATAGTGCGGGATTGCCCTACTGCCCGCACTTTATGGACCCGATTTCCCCTATAGGTTATCACTACTGAGTTCTTTACCATGGACAGCAAAGAATGGCTCCTCTAAAACCTCCGCACCCACCGATTGGTGGGTGGCTTCGACTGGGCTACCATATTTGACGTCGCTTGTTGATTCCTCTGGTCCTAGCGCAATAAGGCTCTCTTCGAGGACTCCTTCTCCAGGCCGAGTTTGCCGGAACATCAGGTACTCGAATTTGTTAACCATATTCACTTGGCGGCAGTTTGGCAATACAGAACTCGGTTGGGCAATGGCCCACGTCGAGAACTTCTTATCGGCTAGAGCAAACCTCCTCAAGGTTAGGTGAAGCTCAATACCGATGGGGTTACCAAAAGCTCCAGCACTTCGGCCACAGCAGGTGGTCTGCTGCGTTACAGTGCCAGTGTTTGGTTAGGAGGATTTGTCTAGAACATCGGTTTGTGTCTCTCGATCATGGCTGAACTTTGGGGTGTGCTCTCTGGCCTTCATTTGGCTTGATCCTTGGAATATCACCATTTGGCTTTAGAGGTAGATTTGCGTGCAGTCACTGACATGCTTTCTTCACCGGCGCGAGCTACATCCTTAAACTCGCTAGTGTTGGGTATCCATGAACTGTTGTCCCACAACTAGGTCGTCGACATTCGTCATATTTATCGAGAAATTAACCAGAGTGCGGATTGGCTTGCAAATTATGCAGCACAGTTCCCGCTAGGTCTTACTACCTTTGAGCACCCACCTAGGGGTTGCTTAACTTTCCTTTTTGAGGATGAGTCGGGGGTCTGTTGCCTGAGAACTATCGTGTAATTTGTAACATTTTGCTTCCCTTTATAAAAAAAGATTTCAGTGAAAAGGAAAAATACATTATAAATAAATTAATACTTGAGAATAAAGGTTTAAAGTTTGAGAACAAGAACTTGAAAGTTGGTACGCGCATAGATAATGTGCACGAGCTATAAGGTGAATTGACATAAGTGAAAGTAGCATTAATGTCACATCCCGATATCCATGTTAAGGCTAGAATAGTAATTTATGAGAAAATATTGTGAAATTAGGAAAATGCACGTCATGCATAAGTTAATTGTGATATACACATTTATTTTGCACATTCATATGATTATGCATGCATTCATTGACATTTTCGGGTAAATTTGATTTATAAGTAAAAATTGTGGATTAAATTCGAGTGTATTAATTGTGATTTGACAATTTTGGTATATTTTGGATATTTTAAAATTTTTGGTGGATTATTTGAGCTGAAAATTTATTTGATGATAATAGTTATTATTTCAGATTTTTTGGTGAATTATGGATTAATTATTCTGAAAATTAAATTTGGTGTGTATTAGAATTTATTCTACAATTTTGGAGACATTTCAGATATTTTGGAAATTTATAAAAAAAATTGAGGTATTTTAGACTAAGAAAAATATTGAAATAAGGGATAAATAGAAGTGTGATAATTGTATTAGAAATTAATTGACAAATGGACAAATTATGGAGTGACAAATGGATAAAATCATATGTGACATGTGGACTTATAAATATGAGACAAATGGTAGCTTATCTAGTAGATAAGTGGAAGACATATATTGGAGACATGTGTTAAAGCACTAATGAAACACCTAGGCAAAAAAAAAAAAGAAAAGAAAAGTTTCTGAAGTTGTTTTCCTTGGTTTCACTGAAACCATCTACATTCATTTTCCTTCTTATTTGCTCTCCCCATTTTTGAAATTTTTCTAAGTATAAACAAGTAAGTTACATTAATGGTTTAATGTTTTAATAGATGCATGCATGAATGGTGTATGTTTTCATGGTTATAGATTAATACATGAGTGGTTGTTGTTGTAGAGGCAAAACAAAAATATGCAGAAAGTGAAGGTGAGATTTCTGATTTTGATGATTAAGTATAAACCTTGGATTTTTGATTTGTTGTAAGTTATTGAGTTGAAAGGAGAGTAAGGAAAGCTGGTTTATGTAATGGATGTAGTAGATATGAATTGTTTCGGTGGAGAAGATGGTTTACGTTCTAGAGAGAGAAAAGATGATAGTTACTTGTATAAGTTTATGAGCAGAGTATTCCATTGAACAACTATAAATCTTTTGCCTATAACTTTTTCATCCTAAGTCCAAATAACTTGAAACTTGGACTAATGGATTCCTAAGACATTTTCCTTTTTCTCCATAAAAATTTAGAGTTATCTGAATAGATTTGAAAGTGATTTATAGGATGAAAGTGTGAAAGTCTGCTGGAATGTTATGAACTAGAAATTTTCATGATCATGCTTTGGTTTTCTAATTATAATCTGAGATGTAGATTTCTGAATGAGAGAATTTTTCATTCATATTAAACTAGAGACATATTTCTACAAATTTTGTGAAGAAGTTGAATTTTAATTCTGTGCTTATGATTTTCAAAATTGGCATGGAACTGAGTTTTAACTTAGGCGGTAGCACTACTAGGGACAAAAATCATGTCCTGTTGTTATTGAATAAAGTGTATTTATTGTTGATTTATGCCCTTGCAGCCAATTATGATTGTACATTTGATTGTATAAAATATGTTTTTTTCAATAAAAGACATTTTTTATCTTTGTGTATTTTTAATTATTTAATTATTAATCATAAATTTAAAATCCCTGGAATAATTATGATGCAATTAGAAATTATAATGTGATTATAATTATGAGATTCAAATTGCAATTTTTTTATTATTCCTAAAATGTTCGTAGTCATAGTTTCATCAAGACTGGGTATTGATGAAATGGTTAGATTAACACATATTTGTTTCTTTCTTATAAAGAAAGTAATCGATCTCATAGATTAAAGTATAAAGATACTTAAACAAATATGTGGGTGCTTATTAGAGAAAAAGTTCACTGAACTGACCCAATTATAAGAATCCCAAATGGAACATTACTTGTGTGTCTGTGGATTATCTCATTATGATGGTTGTATAATTAATCCTTAGACTTGAGATTACCAAAGTTATCTTATGTAGGAATTACTATGTTTTGATGCTACTTATGTTTTATTCTTGAAATAGTTCAATTCGGTAGTTATTGGATGTAGTATGAACTATGTGGAGATAGTTGAGTAAATCAATAAAGAATTCGTTGTCCTGAAGTAATTAGGAAGAATATTTTGTTGTTCTTGATTAGTAATGAATTTGGGAATCTATGGCCAGAGTAAATTGAAATTTGGAAAGGTTGTTTTCAAATATCAATTACAAATCATTTACTAATTAGCAAGAACAAATATGATTGGATTATTTAGAGTAGACAC
>JANTNU010000003.1:30336363-30375397 GCA_024752395.1 Erythroxylum havanense
AGTTGGCGATATGTAAATTAACTAACTCTACAATCAGGCCTCAATCGCAGAATCAATTAATAAACAATGACAATAAATCAGAAACAGTACGAATATTATAAACCAAATAATCAGAACCAACAAGGTCTCACGAGTCACCGCATAACAATTGGAATTCCCCGACTAAAAATAACTTAGCTACTCATAACGAAATTAAAGAAAACAAGGTTCTTAATTAACATAATCTAAAACAAAGAAAAGAAGAAAAACTGTAAATCTCCCTAAAACACCAATGCTGATTGCTTCCCTCTCTGATGGTCGTAGCTCCTTCCCATCCAAATATCACTGACGCTGATTCTTCCCTAATTTCTCGTCACTGTTGTGATTTTAAAAATCAAAAGAAGAGTCTCCTTGTGCTGTCGTCACTTGCATTCCTGCCTTTTCCAGTCCACGTGAATTTTCTTTTCCCAGCCGCAGCCCACTTCCTTAGCACAGCAGCTGTTGCTCCCTTTTCTTTGTGTGCGTGATTCTCCTTTATCCAAGACAATTAAAAGACCTATACATTAAAACCGTGGCTGCATGCGTGACTACCAAGTGTCTCCTTGCTTCCCTTCCGTCAGACTTGTTCCTCTTAATTTAAAAACCTTCTTGTTTTTTTTTATTATTCCCACGCTAGTCCTTGTCTGTCGTCGCTTTCTCCATCAGTGTGCGTGATTCCTCTCAATTAAGAGCCCCCCGTTACTTGCTTTCTTTCTTCTATTTATATTTCCAAGCTTCCACGACTTCCATGTCAGGCCTCCTCCTTGTCCCTTGTTGCGTTAATTTTTAGGCCCATTAATTGCTACCAAATCCACTGTGTAGATGCTTCTCATTCCTTTTATTCTCTTGTGCATTAAAACCCTCAATCCTCTAGTCTCCAAGTCTTTGATTTAATTGCTGATTTCCTCTTAATTTCTCACATTATACAAAGATTGTAATTTCCTACAAGGAAATATTAAATCAAATTAAGTTCTTATAATTGTATCAACAAGAGGAATAAAAAGGGATAATTAAAACATAAATATTAGACAAATATTCACTTATCAAGCATATATTATTAATTCAATATAGATATACCTTTTGTATGTTAGATATGAATGTGAAGCCATTACCATCCATCTCCAAGTTCTAGATCTAAATCAAGAAGCTCCAGAAACCACTTTCACGTTTCAATACACTGAACATCAACCACATCCTAAGCAATAAGAAACATTTTATTGTTTCCATCCTTTCCAACAACAGCCAATAACTATCCTTTATATATTTCCTTCAAAAAACATCCATCTAGTTCTATTATTGTTTTAAAAAATTTAATCCAACCCCTTTTACAAACACTAAAACAAGCATAGCACCTTGTAAATATCCCTTTACCTTCATCATTAGTACCTGTCCTGATTGCCTATATTGTCCTTAGGTTCTTGATCTTCACCTCTTCTCCATACCCTAAGAGTCTAGATAATTCCTCTATATGAGACTTGTGCATCCACCTTTCACTCCTTCCTTTCACTCCTTCCTTAATAAAGCCTTTAACAAAAAACCTTGAGATTTGGATATAACTCCATCTTGTCTTTATAGTGGCTTGTAATCCATTTTGATATGATGAGCTTATTGATGTTTGTTATTGTATAACTGTGCTTAGATTTATATCTCTTCATGAAAAGACTGTTGTCATTTCTCTCCAAACGTACAAAAAATAACCAAGAGTGTTATGATCTCTATATCACTCTTACTAGAGACTTCTTACTTTTTATGTATTTCAAACACAAACTCTTTACAATGGAGTATTTAATCATAGCCTCCTTAAAATCTTTTACATTTTGGACTTCAGACCTACATCCCAAGTAGGAACATTAGATGTTAGAATATAATATAGGGTTTTACATTTACCTCTTCTTCATCCATTGTCAACATATTCATGTAAACTTATATAGTATTGACCCTGGTCATCACCTTTAATATAATAGTTATCTTTTCTTAAAAACAAAATCCTCATGGTCATCTTTATTTCCTTTGTCACTTTCGTGATTTTCGTCATTGTTATTCATACCCTCATATTTATTTCTTTTTCAGGACTTCCTCTCTTTATATTTTGATTTGACAACTAAGAGCTATCATCATGTCTTTCACTTTCACATTCCAAATCAATCATTAGATCACTATCATTATCATCATTTTCTGTAAAATTATTGTGCACATCCTCACTAGGCATATTATCATCAGCAAAAGCATTAGGCATATTATCTTTATTACATACATCATGCTCAATATTTACACCATCATACTCAATAGCAACATCATCTTTTTAACATCCCATGTTTGAGGCTCGAACTTAGAATCATGAATTAAGTGTACTGTGATAAATTAGAAGTACATTACATGCTCATGCATCATTGTATATTCACGCTCATGTGAATATTTATTTCTGATACATTAAAATAATTGTACAAGCATTCATTGACATTTTCGGGTATAATTGATTTATAAATGCGATTAAAATGTGAATTGTGAGTTATTTACATTAAAATTTTATTTAGAGACCATTAGTATTATTTCAGAATCTTTGGTGAATTTTAGAAAATATTAAAAAATTTGGGGTACATTTGGACTAGGACAAATGTTAAGTGGTAGGATAGATTGATACATGAAAATTTTGGATGATTAAGCCTAAAATTGAGAGACATTTGTTATAATTAAATGTATGACAAATGAACTAGTAAGTAAATAAAAATTGGACCAATTAATGTGTGACATGTAGACCAATAGATAAGAGACAAATGGTAAGATATCTAGTGGACAAATGCAAGACATGCAAAATGACATGTGCCAATGAAGGATGAAGACATCTAGCATTCCATAGGGGCAAAGTTTTTGCTAGATCTTTCTACACCACTTTCTTTGCTCCCCATTGAAACTCACTCCAAGTTTCTTTCTTTACATTTTGATCTAATCCTTGCTTAATTGTTACATTAAAGCTAGACATCTATCCTTCACAAAAGAGTTAAGAACCAGCTATCCACGTGATGAATCATGCATGAATGGAGGCTAAGTTAATCTGAAGTGTTAAGCTGAAATTGGAAGCTTAAAAAGTAGGTAGCAAACTGATCTTTATGATATGTTTAGTAGGATGAGAATGATGCCTGAATTGGAATGACATATATGAGATATTAATGAAAATGTATGCAGGAATGTTATGAACTGGAGAATTTTCATTGAATAGACTTCAGTATTTTGATTATATTTTAAATTGTAGATTTCCAAATATGTTGATTCTTGATTCAGAATAAATTAGAGACATATTTCTACAACTTTCCTGAAGAATTCGAATAAATATATTTCTAATTAATTCAAAAACTGGTCAGAAGTAGAGTTAGGAGTTCTATTACAGTTTAAAAATAGTCTGAACTATTTTGAGTATAACTTTCAGTATATTGAATCAAACTGTATGATTTTGGTGTTATTAGAAATTGGAAACATAGTGGAACAATTGTTTAGAAGAAAGTGTTACTAAAATACACCATTTTCCTTGTCATAATGATCATACAAAGTTATCCCGAAAGGGGTTGCTAGGATGAAAATACTGAGTTGTGCTGGAATTTGATAACTGGAATATTTTTACTGAACATGCTTTAGTATTTTGACTATATTTTGATCTGTAAGTTTTCAAATGAAATGATTCTTAATTTAAATTGAACTAGAGACACTTGGCTACAAATGTTAAGAGAAATTGATTTTTAATTCTGTCTTTAAGGGTCTTTAAATTTAGCTTGAAAGTGAGTCTTGGCTGAGGCAGTAGCACTACCAGGGACATAAATCATGTCCTGTTGTTATTAAATAAACTATATTGATATATGTCGAATTAGACAAAGGATTCTTCACAAAAGTTGCAGCATATTCTCTTAGATTTCGATTGGTATAAATATTATAATTTTTGGATATTAGAATTGAGAGATATGAGGTATACAACTTGAATGCATGATCATGCATTAGCCAAAATTTCAAATGTACACAGTCTGTGGTATTTTGAGCATAACTCATAAAATAATGAATCAAATCGTATTATCTTTGTATCATTAGAAACTTAAGGAAGTGTTATCAAATTACTTCATTTTTCTATAAGGAAATGTTATCTTAGAGAATAATTTTCTATAAGTGTTATCAAATTACTTCATTTTCCTGATGAGAAAGATCATACAAGATAGACCCGAAAGTTGGTTTTTAAAAGGAAGCTAGAATAGTGAATGAGTATGTGAATTTCGGCACTATTGGAGTACAATTGATATGTATATCAATTTGTTACAGAAATATACCCGAGAATTTGTCACTACACATGCATGATACATGATATATTTATATATGTGTTTACCTAGTTACATAAGCAATACAATAATGTAAAATTGTTTTATTGTATATAGGAGAGCAAGTAGCACGACCATTTTCTACCAAGGCAGTAGGCATAAGAGAGCAATAGTGAGTAACCTAAGATGGTTTCACTTTAATTTGATATGATATTACTGAATTGAATTTGATATGTGATAAATGTGTATTGATTGTGTACTGGATTCTGGACATGAAATGTCTGAGGACTTTTGATGCATATGAATATCATTGGAAGTGCTACTTGCATATGAATGAAACTGCCTAAGTGATTCTCAACTAAATGTGGCTGAATGCTATAACTGACTGTATTAACTAAGATAAAGTGAATGAAAGTGATTGATTGTATTGAATGAATTGTGGCATGCATTTCATTTCAATACATATAATACAAAGGCAGTTGTGACTAGTGTCGCTACTGATTGAGGTTGCTACTGAAAAGAGCTTAAAGCTCAAACAGATGTGGGTAGAGCCTAAGGCTCATTATGATAAACGAGCTCGGTGAAACTGGATACTGAAAAAACACACAGTCACAATAATGTAAAAACAAATGTGAGTCTCATATATATAACATTCACATATGATTTGAATTCATTAAATGATTTGTAAGCTGTAAGAATGTTATATGTTTAAATACATGTCAAGTATAATGCAGTGATAGTTTGATTAAATTGTTTGACTGAAATACAATTTGTTTTTGATAGAACTTAATGCTAATCAAGTTGATATGAACTATGTGACAATATATTTATGATTGATTGAGTTTTATAACATGAGTGAACCATCGATGATGGTTACTCTACTGAGTTCACAAAACTCATCAAAATTGTATCGTTGATAATTTCAGGTTCGAGAGTGAGACGACCTAGCTTCTAAGACGCCATAGAAGCTTATTTTGAGCAACTTTGACAATCAGATATTGCTCAAAAGTCGGTCAACTGGGAATTGATGACATAGTCTGTTAATATCTTTTGTTATTCCTCATGTTTGTAGCATACTGTGTAGACTGAGTTGTTATGCTCATAAGATGGTGTTATGTAAACTTGGATGTTGAACTTAAAGCTACAATATATATTATGGTTATGATGATCAATTAGGAAAATTTGGATTTTAGAAAATGTGTGATTGTGATTTTTATTATGATACCATGTGATAAATTGATAGTGAGATAGTTAACACATCATTTTATCAGGCATATGCACGTGTGCACATGTATGCATCAGATGGGAGTGAGGTGTTACAATCTTGATCATAATTTATAAATTTGTGCTTTAAATTTAGAACATTAGGCTCACCATCATGCACATTATTCAAAACTTCAAGTTTAATATGCACATCTTTAAAAAACATACCACTATCATCATTGTCATTTAATAATACAATTTTTTTAATGTTTTCTCTATCATCTATATTACTTACTCTTAAGATAAGCAGTTCATCCTCTGTATAATGATTATCTTCTTCTTTAATATTTGTTAGATCTATGTTATCATCACCATCATCCACATTATTTGCTTTTGATGCTTTCTCTTCATTATACTCACCTTCAAAATAAACCCCAACTCTTTCATGATTTTCAATAATATAAATCAAATTAGTTGTTTTTTAATCATCTACAATCTTAATCAACCAACCTTCTTCATGTTTATTTGACTACCTATAGTACAATTTATCTGATCTATCATACCAATTAAGCTTAATAGTTCCCGCGATACCAAAGCAACATAATTTAGTTGAGTCAATACCTTCAACTAATATTTTACTGCCACTAATGTATTGAAATGAATTCTGTCTATCAATTTCTCCCTTATAGTGAAACATAATTCCTTTTTTAATGGGATTGTACATCATAATAAAATAAGAATTAAAAGAGCAATAAGTTATTAAATAATAATTATACAGCAAATCCCTAGTTTAATAAGAATAACTTTCATTGTAAATTTAAATCCCTAATTTATGCGGGAAATGGAACCCTAGAAATTAGGAAATCGCTAACTTACCTTACTATAGACTAATTAGCCATACCATACCAATGAGAATCTCCTATGTCACAAAGATATCTCTCCTAAGGCCATAACATATATACAAGAATGGTTATTGTCATGAAGATCTTCTTCCTACTCCTCTATCACGAGTATCATGTCTTCCTCTACTCCTCAGTTTCCAACATCCTCATGAATTCCTATTTATGCATTGAATCGCTAATTTAATAATACTAGATTCTATAGAAATTGAAATTCCCAATTTAAACATAAAATAAATCCTACTATAGACCTATTATCCACACTATGCCAACAAAAATCTTCTTCCTTTTCTTCTGTCACAAAGATATCCCTTTTAATCCTATAAGGTCAATCTCTTCCTCCACCCTCTGTTCCAACCTCCTCTTTGACTCTGTCATTTTTTTCTTTGTATTACTATCAAAATAATGAGTTCATGTTTAAGGGCTAGGATTTCTTACAAAAGGCCAACATTTGTTATTGTGTTTACACATTAAACTAAACATTACATTTAAACACTCCCTCAGTTAAAGAAATAAGTTACAATTGTAGGATAATAAATACAGATTAACAAGTCATTACAACTTGACATGTTGCTATAGGGGCTGATTGTATTACACAAATTTAATCTCCTAGTGAAGTCAGGGTTAAAAGAGAAAGTTTTGGAAGGTTTAAGGTTACTTAGGCTAAAAGAACTTGGGATCTTTGTACACCTTGCCCATAAGTTGGAGGACCAATTTGGGCTTTTTCTATTTTAATGTGGTTATCAATGTTAACAATATGCATATTATTTTGTAAATTGAAAAAACTTTAACTAAAGGGCCTTATGTTAGACAACTGTCAAAGGTAACTCTACAATGGTAACTTAATGATTCTTATATTTTACAAATTATAGTACTGCCCATTTGACCCAATTTATATTCAGCAAACCCAGAATTAAAGTTGTATGTTAGATATTGAGGAACGTCATCATAGTAAACAATGCATTCATATAAGTTATTCTCATTTAAAAATCATTTACATATTCATTAGTAGGTTGATCAATTTTGAACTCAAACGTATATTCATTAGTGGGTTATCAATATTTAATTCTCATGCATATGATGGTTTATAAGTTACTAGTTCTACAAACACTACTTAAAGGGAATATAGATAGATCGATCCAAGATATTTTAAATCTTCATTTGAACCTAAGAGGTCCTATGTTTAAAGAAAAGTCTACGATCACTTTAAGGCAACCACTAGCTACATAATTGGGACTAGCAGCTAACAAGTTGACAAACTAGGAAATTAATTTGGGGTATTAATGTATTTTAATATATGACAATTGATTTGGTATATTTTGTAACTAAATCATACATTTGCTACTCAAATTGAATGAACATTGTTAATTTGATCAAATGTTGGTTGTATATATGATAAATACACGATAAGTATGTATATATGATACATCTTGCATACAAGGAGATTTTACATTATACAGATTTAGTGATGTATCTACTATCTAACTAATGTGTAGTTTCACGTAAATAAGTATTTTAGCATATTAAATTCAACTATATTTATCTTTTGGAAGCAAAACAATGTTGAATTTTGACAACACTTGAATTCAGTTTAGTATATAATTGTGTATATCCATTCATTAATAAAAAGTATAAGTACATTCATACTAGTCATATGAAAATTTACAACCTTATAGAAGATGAATAATATTAAAAAATAAGCCATATAATTATATTGAATAACATTCACTCCAAGTCTTTTTTCTCTTTAGTCAACATCTTAATTTCTTGCTCATAATTTTCAATTTCTCATCATCTTCTTTTAGTTCATACATATTTCTCCTTCTTTTACATCCTGTTTCAGAGTAGATATATATTTCCTTAATGTTTGAATTACATAGGAAGCTTTCTCAAAAAAATTGATTATCATACCGCTAGAAAAATTTACAGTTACCAATGAGATAATTAGGACATTCCAAAAATCTTTCACCTGGATTACTTCATAATGTCCTTAAAGAAACATCTAGTCTAAAAAGGAAAACCACTTTGTTAACATTATTATAATTAAAGTTGCTATATGTTGCCAATTCCATTTGTAAAATTATAACAAGAGTTCCACAGTCATTCTGTTCAATTAATAACATTATTATTTCAAAGATAACAAATAAAATAACCCTCATAGGATAGCTTGAGATGATGATAAGAAATGCCAAGGGAACCTTAAATGTTACTTCTTAGCATTTTCCAAACTTTAGTGTGAATTGGATATCATAAACCAAGTTTTCTTTATTATATTGCTTATAATTTCATTTATCTCACATATTTGAAAAAATGTTTGACTATTTATAATCAAAATTAATCATGTGAAGTAGTGGTGAATTAACTATCTTCTTGAAAGAAGATGAACCAACTACGATTTCCAGTACAACTAATTTCACTAAACAATTGACTTTGATGATAAATTTCAATAATGATAATGTGAGAGCACATTCAATTACAAATTATTTGATTTAGTTAATATGTTCTCAAATTTCTAACATTAGAAACAATGTAGTAGTTTTGTTTCCCATCAGTTTCTTATGAAAAGATTTACTAATAGTAAGAAATGCCTTGATCATGATTGGTCTCCTTTGTTAGTTCAATTTTCCAATCTAATTCATCTACCTTTTAAGAGTGATTTGGATGTAATGACCAAAAATTCCAATCTAAACCCAATATTTTCAATCCACAAAGTAACCACAATTTTTTGTTAATGGCCTTGCATCTAGTCTAGGCACATGTTCAAAGTTTTAAATATACTACAACTACTAGACTTGATTCCTCTAATTCATAAATTCCTCAAATTATTCAAGTTCATTCCAATTTATAATAGGAAATAACTCAAAACTATAATCAATTCATTATAATTTATGATAATAAATTTATTATAATTTACAATAATAACTCAAAATAAGTTGTCACCTCCTTAGCAATATATAGTGACAAAACCAGCTGCCACCTCCTTAGCAACAAAATAACTACAACAACAATTCGAGAGGAGGGTGAAGGAAGCTGTCTCAACCAGACACGAACACAAATGAAACATTTTAGTTTTTTTTAGGGAAGAAAACATATTAAATTACGAGTCTAGGGAAGTAGATTCCCGACTTATCCTCTAAACGGAGTACATGGCACCCAATGGGTGTAATGTCAAAATAAGTGGTTCCTAATACAAAATGCTCTGCATAGGACGCTAACCAGTCAACACATCTGTTACTCTCGTGGTAGATATGACGATGCACAACAGTTCAATTCCACGTAAACAATTCATTGATACCCTGAATTATGGGTTTGTGGGTCATTGCCTAGCTTGTCGAGGAGAAAAGAAGGTTGATTGCCACTTTTGAGTCTACTTCAATTTCAATCCATTGATAGCCTAGGTTCCACGCAAACATGAGCCCTGTATACTGTAACACCCCACTCCCGTAATGACCCGAACCCGACATCGAATGTGATATCCGAGATCGTGCCCCGCGAGGATGACGTGCTACATCACTTAGTCAAAACTCAGTGTAATTATTTTTTTTAAAGCACAAGCACAAACATACACTATCGCCGGAAAATTACAATGACCACGTGGGCCCTTTCATAAATACAAATCAATTAGTTAGGTGTACGAACTTTTACACAGAAATATGAAGACACTAATGCAGACGCGAACTAATCCCGACCTCTTCTCTCACTCACATGTAGGTGATATACGCCCGTTGCCTAATGGAAAATTCTTCTGAGTCCTGAAAAATAAGTGCAAATTTTGGGTGAGTTTTGCGAACTCAGTGAGTGACCATTATCGATGGTTCGCCCAGTTATAGAACACAATATTCACACATCACACTTTATTTCATAGTGCACATTCACTATATTTCACATTCACACCTTTACAGAATTTCACATTCACATTATTCATATTCGATATTTCTACTATGCAGATGCAATACACATGAGACTCACTTTTCATTTATTATTTTGCTGTGACCGAATGCCTAAACTGTCCCATATAGGGCTCATTAATAACTGTCCCTTATCTATTTGGAGGATACAGGGCTCATTAAACGTTAAGCCGGAGGCTCTGAACCACTTATGAGCTCGAAGTTCATTTCCACTCGTTGAGCTTAAAGCTCTGATCGGTGGCAACTCTGGTCACAACAGCCCTTATATTTCATACGCTTATGCCATGCAATGCATCAGTCACATTTACTCACTTTCACACGTCATCGGACCGTAATCCGGCATCAGGACACATTTATCTCACATAAGCATAAGGCATTTTGCCTTTCACTCAATCAAATATATGTATGTTGATGCATATGGAATGCCTATGTAATGCTTTCCAGTTTATTACAGTGTTGTGACCGAGCGCCTGAACTGTCCCAATAGGGCACATTAATCGCTGAGCTCGAGGCTCTAAATCACTGTAGGGCTCACGGCCCGAGTACAATCGCTGAGCTTTTAGCTCTCGGTGGCTGCTCCGATCACAACTGTCATTATCTGGTTATGCATTTATGAATGAAATTAATCACATTATTATGCACGTATGCATATGTCAAAATCAATTAGCCTATGAATGCCACAATCAATGCCCCACAATTAAACACATATATCCCAATTAGTCACATCATAGGCACATAGGTCACAAATTCACATACAAGTAGCACTTCTATAATCAACTCCCCAGTACACAATCATCGGAGCTTCTGTCCGAAATTCACAATCACATCAAATCTCAAACCCACCATTATTCACCACATTCAAAAATCAATTTATACAAAATAAAACAAAATAAAATAAAGGTGAAATGAAACCATCTCGGTCTACTCACAGTACGCTCCAGATTAACATTGTTTCTAAATTCTGGAAACGCCTGACTACGACCTCTTAGCCTGTTGATGCACATATTTGTACGATGCATGTTCATGACTAACCCGGTATCAATTAAACAATCATTCAATTTTATCAAATTATTCAAAACAATTGAATTTAACCATTCGAAAAAAAATTTGAAAACCCCTTTCACTTTCTTGATTTTTCAAAAACACATACATAGCTGATAATTCAAATTCTAAACATGGTACCCACCTCAATTCTATGCTTAAAACTTGTCCAAAGTTTCAATTTCTCCAAAGCCTCACTTCAATTCCCTAATCCAAGACAAAAATTCCTAATTTATAACCATCCAAAATTTAAATAATTTAAACCTAGCAATCACCAAAATTGACTTTAGAAAGCTCAAACCCATCACATTTCCAAGCTATCTAAACTAGAACTTTTTCATAATTTAACAAATCAAAAACTTCCTCTTACCTTAAACCTTCACTAATTTTGGATTTTCTTGGCTCTCATCTTCCTCCACCTTTTCCCTCTTGGATCAAATTAAAAATCTCACTTGAAACCCAAGAAAATCGAAACCCTAACCTTTTTCTTTCTTCACTCTTCTTCTCCACTGAAGTCTCTCTTTTCTCTCCCTTCTTTGTTCTTTCTTTTCTTTTCTTTCTTTCTTTCCATTTCGTGCCTTACTCCTTCTTAAACCACAGCCTAACTACTTACCCTTTAAAATAATGTAGAAAGACCCAACTGTCCTTCCTTAAAAGCCTTAAAACTTAACACTTTAAGTGATCTTTCAAAATTACCCCTAAAATTCATTTTAATTCATATTTACATTAGGACATTTTTCTAACTATCAAATTGAAGGAATTTGCTAAAACTTCCTTCTAGAGAAATGTTCCTCATAATTTAATGTGGTTCACTACTCTAAAAGTTATACCTCAAACATTTCGGACCATGCTTGTGTTAAAGAATTTTCCAACACTTTACTTCCATCCACAACTTATCATTCTTAATGACTAAATTGAAACTCGAGTCTTTCAGAAAATTTGTAGCCCTATTTATCTAGTTTAATCCAAATTAAGAATCACCTCATTTGGATGACTAGAGAAAAAGTTATGGCCTAAACACTTTCAGCTCTTACTAATCCAAGACTGAACACTAAACCCGACTTCAATTCAGAAATTGAAAGTATTAGGGACTAAATTGAAATTAAATTCCTTCATATTACTTGTAACCCCATGTCTGTATTTTATTTTGCAACAAGAATCAATTTAATTGGATCTCTACAGATCACGAATTCACCAAATTACTGAACTATATTCAGAAAATTTTTCCAACTCACTTTGATTAAATCAATCTTTTTCAATTTAATCTCAAAAATCATAAATTTCCCATGAAGACGTTGATAATTGTCTTAAAAATCCAACGCTTTAAAAATCAATTCAATCGGATATTGGACGGAAAAGATATAAGCAAAAGAGTGAAGTGTATTCAGAAGACCGATTGCCACATTTTGGCCGACTGACCGATTATCACATTCGGGCCGATCGATCTAGTCGACCGATCGCCACATTCTGGCCGACCGATCTGACCCAATGATCGTCACATTTTGGCCGATCGATCGTCACATTCTGGCCGACCAATCTGACCGACCGATCACCACATTCTGATCGATTGATCTGACCGACCGATCGCCACATTCTGGCCAACCAACCAATCGCCACATTCTGGCCGACCGATCGTCACATTTTAGCCGACTGACCGATCGCCACATTTTAGCCGACCGATTGCCACATTCTAGCCGACCAACCAATCTCCACATTCTGGCTGACCGATCGTCACATTTTGGCCGACCGACCGATCGTCACATTTTGGCCGATCGATCGCCACATTTTGGCCGACCGACTAATTGCCACATTTTGGCCGATCTATCTGGCTAACCGATCGCCACATTTTGACCGAACGATTGCCACCTTTTTGGCCGACCGATCACCACATTTTGGCTGATCGATCTGGCCGACCAATCGCCACATTCTGGCCGATCGATCTTCACATTATGACCAACCAACCGATCGCCATATTCTGGCCGACCAGCGACCCTTTTTCTTCACCAACATCTCAACTTCCAAACTTCATAACTTTTGATTCATAACTCCAAAATCTACAAACTTGGGATCATTGGAAAGCTAAAAGGAAGCTCTACAACTTCCATGAAGAACGTAAAAAAATAGCCACTCAAAGTTTCTGTCCACTAATGATCATGTCAAACAGTAACAAAAACCTCTAAAAATTATAACTTCACATTTCATGGTCCAAAATTTCCATATTTTCAATCAATGAAAAGATCAAAACATAATCTAAAACTTTCATGAAGCACTTTAAGGCAATTTCACCCTCTAACTAAGTCAAATTCTCACATGATTGTGGCTGCCCGGTTAAAGAGTGTTAAATAGAGATATCACCTATACCATATCCATACTTTTAAAAAAAATCCATCGCTTACAATTCTTACATCCACAAATAGCATATTATACATCATTTCAAAGCTAAGACATTCATCTACAACTTTTCAATAGATGAACTAATCTAAACCATCCCAGTCCAGAATTTGCTTCAAAGTACAGCAACCACAAAATCCACACTTAGAGACATTTCACACACAAAGCACATTAATACTTTGAAATATCATCTGGAAGTTCACAATTCATAACTTTCAACCTCAAAATTGAAAAATGTCATACTTAGTGGCAATAGAAAGCTAACAAGAAAATCTTCAATTTTCATGAAGACCAATTTCACAAAATCTGTCTACTTTAGCTTAGAAAATTTCCCAAAGTATCAGGTCTTCAATGTTAGACCATAAACCTGGCACTATTCAACCTACACAAAATAAGATTTTCAGATTTACAACCTAACTCACATTCTACATCTTCCATACCATTTCTAAACCACTTCTCACTCAATTCACTTCATATATCCACCCTAACTAACTCACAACCTATCCTTGAACATTAGTCCACAAAATTGCAACACACACACTCAATCATCTTCCTTTCATAAACACTCCTCTAACATCATTACAATCCATCCAAAACAACTCAATTCACCTATACTACATGACATCTCATTTATTAACTTCTAACTCATCAATCATCAAACATCAATCATCAATCAAATAAGCAATTTCATATGTATATGTGAATGCGTGAACACGCCAAAACAATCTTAAACACTCAAAACCTGTTCCAAATGACTATTCTACCCTTCCCCTCAAGGATAGGATGTTACATATACACTCCCCAGAGTTCTGCTAACACTAGAGAACACTGGATGAGATTGAATGAAACCTCCAAGCCAATTGCCTATACTATCCCGGATGAGGCCCCCAGCGGGGGCTGAGGAAGAGGAACATTTGCAAGCGCCATCTGTGTTTAACTTGACCCACCCGATAGGAGGTTTGCACCATCCTATGAGTTTTTCGTGATGTAGGCAATGTCCTGTATCAATGTGCCTTTTCCAAGTGGTTGACTTGCAGATCTGATCTGCATAAGACAAAATAACAAAAATGGGAGAGAATGGTCACAGAAAATGTGCGTCAAAAATTTACCTATTTAGCCAACCCCATAAGAACCAACATGTAGCACCAAATAAAGTTGACCAATCTTGCCCAAACACTCGTTAGTGTTGTTAGAGGTCAGTAATGAGCCACTCTCGAGCTGACATAGTGAAAAAATCACTATTAACTAGGTGTGGGAGAAGGCGTTCCACACTTGTCGAGCTTTGACACAGTCTCTCACTTTCAGACCATAGTGATGACAGGTTCCATTCGTAGTGAGGTGCTGCTGGGCCCGATGTTAGTAGTAGTCCATCTGGAGCGAGGAGCCAGAGGAAGGATCGAATGCATTGAGGGCCATTCCAGTGCCAGATTGCCTTCCAAAATTCAATATCTGCGGTGTCCGCTTGATCCATTATCATAGAGTAAGTGGAAGAGATAGTGAATTGTCTGGTGTCGGACAAACCTTAGTATAGCTTGTCTTGCCCTAAGTAAGAATTTGAGGGAAACATTCCTACGATCAATCGGCAGATCGCCATCGAAAGGTCGTCGTAAAAGTTATCCCATTTCCAATTACCATTAATGTCTACAAATTGGACACTGAGGTTGCTAGACAGAGCAGGAATGGGGGTAGTAGCTTGGTTAATAAGCGGTCCCACTCTTTTAACCCAAGGGTCCAGCTAGAATCGAGTTCTGGTGCCATCTCCAAGCACCCAAGTCAAGCCCTAGAGTACGAGGTGCCAAGTAGACTTTATGCTCTTCCAAATCATGGATTCACCCTTGGTGTCGATAGTGATGGGGATGTTAATGGCATCAAGATTGTATTTCGCGGAGAGAGCTTGAACCCATAAAGCGTTAGGCTTATCGATCAGAGTCCAAGCTTAATTTTGCTAAGAAGGCATCATTGGTTTCTCGAATTTTGTGAATGTCAAAACCCCCCAGCTCTTTCAGTTTGCCGACTTCCTCCCATTTAACAAGGTGAATCCTATTGGTGCCATTAGACGAGCCTCATAAAAATTGTCGCATAACCTTCTCCAATTCATCGCAGAGACGACGGGGTAGTCAAACCGTCTATAAAATATAGCTGGGAAGCGTCACTAGGATGGATTGAGCTAAAGTGATACGTCCTGCGAAGGACAAAAGCTTGGAAGACTAGCCCGTTAGACGTTGATGAATCTTGTCCAGAATGTATTGATACATTTACTTGTTAACACGTTCATACAGAAGTGAGACTCTGAGGTACTGGCCTAGGTCATTTGTCTGTATGAACCCCAAAGCTTGGCTTAAGCAATGGGAAGTCGAGGTAGGAATATTTTTAGAAAAATAGCACCGAGATTTATCCTGACTAACGCGTTGCTCGAAAATAACACAGAAAGAATTTAGGGTATCCCGAATCACTTCCACTTAAGACCTAGAGACTTTAGAGAAAAGGATGAGGTCGTCAATAAAGAACAAGTGGGAAAGAGGTGGCCCATTTTTACTTAATTTGATAGGCTGCCAATGGCCTTGTGTCATAGCTTGCGTAATAGTTTGCCCTAGTCGTTCCATGCATAGGACAAAGAGATAGGGTGATAAGGGTCCCCCTGACGAATACCTCGAGAAGGGCTAATGACCTCACTAAGTTCGTCGTTTCACCTAACTTGCAGGGAAATTAAGGAGATGCACTTCATGATGAGATTGATTAGAGACGCGGGGAGGCCAACATCGAATAAAGTATCTTGGATGAAGTCCCATGACCATCTGTCATACGCTTTCTCAAGATCGACCTTTATGACCATTATGCCTTTTCGTCCGATTTTCCTTTTCATGGTGTGAACAACTTCTTGGGAAATTATGATATTATGTGTAATCAAATGCCCTGGAACAAAATTGTCTTGGGTAGGAGCTACCAGATCGTTGAGATAAGGTTTGAGCCTATTAACTATGATTTTGATAATGGCTTTGTATATCACCGAACAAAGAGCAATGGGCTGTATTGGGTAATAGAAATGGGAGATGGAATCTTCGGTATTAGCACCATAATGGTGCGGTTAAGCTCTGATTCCCAAGCTTCATGCTAAAAAATTCTCTGAAAGAAAGAAGTCAACGTATGTTCCACAATCGCCCATTGGGATTGGTAGAATAGCGCGGGTAGACCATCAATTCATAAGGCCTTGTTAGGCACCATGCTAAAAAAGTCGTTTTGATCTCATCATGATGGAGGGGATGGTCCAAATCATGGATAGCTGAAAGGGATAGTCGGGGAAAATGACCATGGATCAGTTGTTCCGTACAATGTTAGCTATCCTTTGCATAGAGTTTCGTGAGGAAATTCTGGGCGAGTCTTCTAATGTTCTGAGGACCTGACAGCATATGCCCATTCTCATCTTTTAAGGAAGTAATCCTCACTTGCCTTTGTTTGGCCATAGTGATAGCATGATAGTACTTAATATTCCTATCACCCTGGCTTAGTCATTAGCACCTGGATCGTTGGTATTAATAAAGTTCTTTTTGATACAGGACCTGCTCCATCTTTGTTCGGAGGTGTTCCTCGAGATCATGGAGGGAGATTGAGTTTTCGTCTTCAAGCAGTTTTTGAATTCCTTCGAGTCGGGCCAAGAGATGTTTCTTCCGATAAAAAATGTTCCCAAATGTGTAATAGTTCCACTGCTATAGTCGATCCACAAAGTTTGTAATTCCACGACTGAATTCAACACTGGAATGAGTCCAATTCTCTGCTACAAAATGACTAAATTCAGCATGAGTCAAACTTTAACGTTGTCATATTGCTTCATTAGCAAGTTCAAGCTTGATAACAACGTTTGGGGAAAACCGAAATGTTGTCGCCCGGGGAAACTAAGCCCTCCATTTTTTCTGTTTGAATCCTCTGCCTTGCCATAGGAATTCAATAATAAATACCAATTGTATTTTTTGTAATGAAAGATTGACGGAAATGTTAAATTGGAGTTATTTTTTTAATATTTGGGGGAGTTCTTTATAAATGTGTGAAAGTATTAGATTACAAATTGAATTTTAGTAAAAAGTTGTCTAATTTGATCATTTTAGCTAAGAATTTGAACAAAAATAAGTTTTTCAAATTTATTAATCCAGATTTAAAAAATTTGAATGCTCTCCACTCCATCTTGGTCACAAATGACGTAGAAATCACAAATCAGTATTCAATAATTTGGTTAAAGGGTCTAACTTTTTTTTAATTTATTAATTAATTTTGCCGCCAGTCAACACTCAGCAGCCGCCTTCCATCCACACAATACCAACTTTGCTTCTACATCTTGTCCTCTATTCATCGCCGGAAACCAATGGACAGTCGCTCTAACTCCATTTAACATCACCCTACGACGACTGGCGTTTCTGCCTTGCGCATGATGATGGACAGCGTGGCTCTAAAACTCCCATCTCTTAACTCCAAATTCGTAAACCTCTCCGCTCGGACTCCTGCTATTCGCGTCGGGTGTCACAGATTTTCTGCTTCTTCTTTACCTATTTCAGCTACTGTTGGCAGTGAAGCAGAGACAGTTCTCGGGTCCGTTTCGCTCGGTCACCTGACCCGACCTGACTTTCCCGTCCTCCATCAGGTTCTCTATCATTTAAATTGGCCTACTTGGTCTACCCTATAATTCTAATTCAGTTGCTTAATCGATTGGATTTTGATAGGAGATAAATGGATCGAAGCTTGTTTACTTGGACAATGCCGCAACGTCTCAGAAGCCAAATTCTGTGATGAAATCGCTGCAGAATTATTATGAAACTTACAATTCTAATGTTCATCGAGGAATTCATTACTTGAGGTTTACAAAGTTTACATCTTTTTGAATATTGCGTCAAACGAATTAAGGGTTTTGGTGTAATTCTTGTTTGGTGTTGTGTTTAGTGCGAAGGCGACTGATGAGTATGAGTTGGCGAGAAAGAAAGTTGCGGCCTTTGTTAATGCGTCTGAGTCCAGAGAGATTGTTTTCACGAGGAATGCTACTGAGGCTATCAATCTTGTAGCTTACTCTTGGGGCCTAACGAACTTGAAACCGGGAGATGAGGTGGTTTTCTATTTTTTGATTTGATTGGATGTGTTTGTCTGTGAATCTGCGAGATCTTCTGAGGCATTCCCTATTCTGCTCTAGGTCATACTCACAATTGCTGAACATCACAGTAACATCGTCCCTTGGCAACTTGTAGCTCACAAGACTGGTGCTGTTTTGAAATTTGTGGATTTGAATGAAAATGAAGTTCCTGATGTGCAGAAGCTGAAAGAAATGATTTCTAGGAAGACAAAACTTGTAGCTGTTCACCATATCTCAAACATGCTGGGTAGGCTTGTTGACTCTGATGTCGCATTGCTTTTTAACTGTCTGATTTTTTTCCCTTGTGATTCTTGAGGTTGAGGAAATTTTAAAACTTGTTTAAAAATCTGTATTTTGTTCCCTCAAATTTTTTATTTTAAACTTTTCCATAATGTCTTTCAGTTCAGGTGTACCACCACTACTTTGGAGTGAAACTTTACACTGTTAAAAACATGTGCACAAGAACTAGAACCTGCTGTTTTATAATCATTGTTATTTTTTTCTGAGTCTTCTGGTAATAGTAATTCAGTGTTAATATTGACTGTAATGGCCATTCTTGCTTTTTTCTTTTGATATTTCCTTCCCCCTTTTCTTCGATGATTTATATAGTTGTTTTGTCTGTCAAGACATATCTCTCCCTTTGATATTCTTGTGAGAGATTGGAGCTATTATGGTTGGACGGTAAGGGCTGAAATGAGGAATGCCCCTAGAGTCTTTGATATGATCGCACTAAACTTTAGGGTCAAAATCCACTAGCACTTTTAGACTATTGTTGTTGACCATGACAGAGTCTGAATAATTACCCAACTCCAAGAGAATGTTGGAGCAAATCAGTAACAAAAGGGGAGGGTATCATCCTCCATTTGATTGGAGTAACGAGAGAACACATTGTTACAGTTCAAATTTCCTTAATTTTTGGATGAAATCAATTCCTTTTCTGCTTTTGTTATATTTTAATCCATACAAGAGTTGGCATCACTTACATGTTAAATAATTGAAGGTTAGGTCTCATGTGTACGTGGTTAGTTCGTGTTAGCTATAATGTCATATTTGTTTGATGCAATTTTCTTCTGAATGCTAAGATAAAGAAGGATAATGCTGACAGCATCTTTATATGGCTTTCTTGCAGCTTCTTTTCTTCCTATTGGAGATATAATCCAGTTGGCGCATAATGTTGGGGCAAAAGTGCTTATAGATGCTTGTCAAAGTGTTCCACATATGGTTGTTGATGTTCAAGAGATTGACGCTGATTTTCTTGTAGCATCTTCACACAAGGTAGGTTTATTACTCTTGTATTATGAGCATAAACATCAGGCAGTATATGAGTTAAGAAATAATCATGTTCCAGATGTGTGGGCCTACAGGCATTGGATTCTTGTATGGAAAAAGTGAAATCTTGTCCTCGATGCCACCGTTTTTAGGTAAGTGTGACAAGTGAGAATTGGAGCTTCTTCCTGTAGAAAGTACAGTTCTTATCCATTGTTTCTCCGTGTGTGTACGATGTTGAAATAAAAGAGTTTGAGAACTTAACTGAAGCTTGTCTTGATCTTTGCTTTGCTTTTGTAGGTGGGGGAGAAATGATATCTGATGTATTTTTAGATCATTCTACCTTTGCAGACCCTCCTTCAAGGTTAGTGAGATTATTGCCCCATATCCACTCTACTGATGATTTCACCGACTGGTGAAGCAGTAGGCAGTTAGTTCCTTTTGTTTTGTTCTATTAGTTTCCTGCATATTACGTCACAATTCTTATCTAATGCAATATTCCAAATTACTACTGTCTGGCCTCATTTGCTTCTTCGATGGGTTAGGTTTGAGGCTGGGACGCCTGCAATTGGGGAAGCCATTGGGTTAGGGGCAGCAGTTGACTATTTATCAGGAATTGGCATGCAAAAAATTCATAGTTATGAGGTTAGAACATCAATTTCATGCCATTTTCATTTTTCTTCTAGTAATAATTATGCAGGATTGACTATTCAGTATCGAAAATCATTAAAATGTCACGCACATAGCTGCTGGAGATGTACTGATAAGTTATTGGATTGAAAAACCTGTGTATTGAAATGGTGGAAATAATTGGATGCAGATGGAATTGGGTAATTATTTATATGAAAGCCTATGTACTGTCGCAAACATTCACATATACGGGCCAAAACCGAGCGGGAGTGTTCGTCGTGCTGCTCTTTGTTCATTCAATGTGGAAAGTATTCATCCTACAGACATTGCAACATTTCTTGACCAACAGGTATGTATGAGAAGTAGATATTGTTATAAAAGGAAAAATATTTATGTATCTAATCTTGTCTCAGCATGGAGTCGCCATAAGATCGGGTCACCACTGTGCGCAACCTCTCCATCGGCAACTAGGTGTGAATGCCAGCGCACGAGCTAGTCTCCATTTTTACAACACTAGGGAGGATGTTGATGTTTTCATTCAGGCTCTCAAGGACACCATTAGCTTCTTCAATTCCTTCAAGTAGCAATAGTCCATAGATGAATACGCCAAAGGATATCTGTTTTTTCTTTTGCTTTTCCTCGGTAGGATGTAAAATGGTGGAATTGAAAAACCTAGTCTGTACAAGTTCAAAATGTCCGAAGTCTTACAGGACCTTAAAAGCTATATATTCAAATTATAAGTTAATTATGAAAAAATTTAAATTTAACTTCATTTTGATATTTAATTTGTCACAACCTCTCTATTAACGATGTTGATGTGATAAATTGTGTTAGCAGTAAACTATGTGATAAGTTATGATCTTGTCTGGTAAATGATTAATCAGTTATTTTTTAGCAGATTGAGAGATATTGGCTTTTTTTTATTGTTGTATAAACGGGGCGTAAGCTCAGAAAAGAAAATTATAGGACAGGGACATGGGGTAAAGCAACCCTAACAGCATCGGCAAACAAAAGCGATGACATTCCCTGAATAACATCACGAAATCAGTGTACGCCAATAGGCAGACAAGTGCTATAATTGGCAAGCCAATCCGCACAGCGATTGCCTTCCCGAAAGACATGACTGACACGTACTACTCAATGTCTGGATAGCAACTCTTGAATGACTGGAAGTAGCATATTAACTATCGGATGTTGATCGCTAGTGAGACCAGCCACAACCAGGGCAGAATCAATAGTCAGTTCGACTTGGAAATAACCAGAAAACCACGCTAGATGCAGCCCATGATAGACAATCCATAATTCCGCCTGCCAGAAGGAACAGAACCCCAAATTTGTGCCAAATCCAACCAGCCAACGGCCACTCGCATCCCAAATTAGCCCACCATCAGTTGCCAATCCGGGGTTCTCCTTCGAGGCATCATCAGTGCTAAGATTGACCCAGCCTTTTCGGGACATCAAGAACTCGACGCCGCGGAGCACTTGCAAGCAAGACATCGTCCTGTAAAGTTTGAGCCAAAAGAGCATCTGTACAAAGGAGTGAATTTCACCAATATGATGGACTGTGGTCGAGAAAAGGGTAAAACAACGCTCATTATGTCAGGCCCAAAGTTTCCAAAGAACTACTCCAAAAATCAAAGGCCAAGAATAAGCCTGACTGGAACTTGGCACCGATACCAAATTCCGCTCTAACCATGAAGTAAAATCATGATAGTAGAAGTCTTGACGGCTCCGACGCTCAACCAATTGGTTCTAGATCATGCGCGCTCGCCAGCATTTTCGAAACAGATGTGAGAAGGATTCCTCATGATTCGGGCAATCCTGGCAGACGGGGGAGTCCGTTAGTGAAAGCTGATACCGTCGTCCGCTAGTCATAAGGCAGTTGAGCGCCACTAACCACAAGTGCAATTGGACAAGTTTTGGGCCTTCCCAGGACCAAATTACCTGCCATAATTTAGTCCTTGGCAGCCACACATGTTGATGGAGAAGGCGGTAGTAAACAACATATGTCAAGGCACATTTCTTTGAAAATTCTTGGTAAGCTCGTTCATAATTACTACAAACAGGAAGGGGTTTAACAAGGTCCTTGATGTAGCCCAATATCAATAAAAGAACACTTTGTATCTCTTCTTATTATCCTTACTCTAGTTTTAACACCTTTATACATATCCTTAGTAACTTGTATATAGGTAACAAAAGCTCCTCTAGTTTTTAAACACCTCTACATGACTTCTTTAGGTACCCTATCATAAGTTTTCTCTAAATCAGTAAAAACTATGTGTAGGTCCCTTTGTCTATCTTTATAATATTCCATTAATTATGTAAGGAGATGTATGTCTTTTATTGTGGATCTCCTTAATATGGAACCAAATTAGTTTTATAAGATAAGCTCACCCTTTCTCACTCTCTTTATAATAATGAAATCTTCATCATCTTGTTTTACTTGAACTTGCAATAACCCTTCTTCATTGATGCTCATACTATGTTGTGCATTAGTTTCACAGCCATTACCAATATCAAAATCAGATTGGTCACTGTTTGTTACAAGATTATCATAATCATACTTATAATATGCCTCAATAATGGTAGTTTAATTCTTAAGTGTAGTTGGGTATTGCTAATATGCTCTTATCATGGTGTAAACTCAACATTTTTAAGCATCTCATCGACTCTCTGGGAAATTTGTGAAAAATAGATACTACTCGTTATTTCCTTTATCTTCGTATACTCCTGTTATTGCTAGCATGCTAATAGCAATTATAGCGGATAGACTAACGAGTTTAAATTTTCTGTTTAATTTTACTCTGTCCAATTCTATCTAATGTTCAATTAACTATTGGATATAAGTTTAGAGAGTGTTTAACCCTGTCTAATATCCAAAATAACATCATTTTAAAAATTAAACAATGGTAAAATTGGGAAGAAAATTCCCACTCTAGACTAAGACGAGAGGTGGTAGTGCACCAACGAAGACAATATATTCTTTAATTTTTACCGAAAATGTAATTAATATTGTAGATTTAATTTTTACCAAAAAGGATCTTAAAATCATAAATGAAATTTATTGTAAAACTCATTGAAATATTATTTACAAATTTCAGGTTTATATGGTAAAATAAAAATTAAGATACTAAGTGTAATAATTGAAAATTCTAGCATATTTAACCATAAAAAATTTGAATCGTCTAATTTTTTAGTTTAAATTTTAACCTTTCAATTCAATTTATTTTAAAAATTTTTTGTTAAAAACTGATCAATTTATTAGTTAAATGCTTAATTTTTATAAATTAATAAATTTATAAACTAAAATAAATCAATTAATTTTTATTTAATAATATTATTTTTAATTAAAATTTAAATTATTCGATAAATAAAGACATTTTCTTCCAATTATATTTTAAATTATTTAATTTTATCTAATTTTTAGTCATATTTTAAATTATAAATATAATTTATTAAATATAATTTACAAATTTCAGGTTTATCCGATAAAATAAAAAATTAAGATACTAAATGTATTTTTAATAAAAATTAAGGCGGTGTAAAAAGGAAAAAAAACCTACTTATACAGCACATAACATAAGAACAGGGTACTGCTTGTGCTAGTGTAATCAACTCTATTTCGAAGCCCAAAAGAAAGCAATTGACGTTTAGGAGCCGAATAGCATTTGAAAAACGCTAACTGGCCTAGCAGCACCTATATATATTTATCGTTTCCTTAGGGTTGCTTTGTACGAACGCGATGTTGTTTAAGATTTCCTTCCAAAGAGTTGGGCGAACTGAATCCGTCTCATGCGCATGATTTTGGTTGGAAAATGGCCACCGCTTCTTCTGTAAAACAGTCGCCGCTCAATCCCTGCTGTGCTTTGGTAAGTTGGACGTATACATTTAATGATTATAATATTTGTGGTGTTTTTTGGTTTTAATTTGTGTGTTGGCTCACTGAGTAGTGGAAGGAGAAGAATGCCAAGTTGCAAGAGGGGCGTAAGGCTTTAAGGCAAGCAATTGATGTGCTTGACCAGCAAGTTCATAAGCTTCAATCGCACAATCTATCACTCACCAAAGGTATTGTTTTTCTTTTCTTCTGCTTTGTGTCATTGCTTTAATAGCATTAAAGGGTTATTGCTGCAATCTAGGTTTGTACAGAAACAGTTCGTTTCCTGTTATACGGATAGCTGTATTTTCTTTTCTCTTTTTGGGTGTGGAAATTTTATGTGTTGGTATGTGTGATTTGTAGCTTTTGAAGAAGAGAAAACGCGTGCAGAAGCTGAGAAACAGGAGAAGGAGAAAGAACTAGCCTTGAGAGGTCGTTTTGAGAATGAGGTTTCTGCGCTCAAGTCTGAACTCTCCAAGTTGAGGCAAAATGGAACTGCGAATGCTGAGAATGAAACAAGTGAAGTGCATGTTCTACGGTCTTGTGTTTCTGGACTGGAAAAGGAAACTCATCAGCTCAAGGAACTGCTTGACAAAGAGAAAATAAAGACAGATTATGAAATAAATAAGGCTGTGGCAGAGAAGAAGAGTGCTGTTGAAGCATGGAAGCAAGTGGAAGTGGAAAAGACTAGGGTAAATGAAGAGAGGAAACGTGCTGATATTGAAAGAAAGAATGCTGAGGAGTATCGCCTTCAACTGGAGGCAGTCATTAAAGAAGCTGATGAAACAAAATCAAAGTTGGTTACTCAGGCTACGATGTTTGAGGAGACAAATCGAAAATTAGAGATTGAAAAGAATAAGGTGGCAAAAGAGAGAAAACGTGCTGATTCAGAGAAGGTTAAAGTAGATGAACAAAGGAAGCTTGTTGAAGCACATGAGAAGAAAGTTATCCAAGAAACAGCTCGTGCTGAAAGGCTTTGTCGGCAGCTCAAAGAAGCTCATCAGACTATTGAGGAGATACAAAAGGCTAATGAAGGACGACAACAGAATGATACTAAAGGGGAGGTGGTTAACAATTATCAGCTTCAATTGGAGACATTGAGGAAAGAAGCTGAGGAAGCTAAGTTGAATTTGGTTTCTCAGACTTTGAAGTTGGAGGAGGCAATCGTAAAGTTAGAAGCAACAAAGGCTGATGTAGCTAAAGAGAAAGAAGGTGCTAAGATAGAGAGGGCTAAAATAGAGGAGCAAAGATGTGTGGCAGAGAGGAAGATCATAGAAGAAACATCTCGTGCTGAAGATCTTTCTAGACAGTTGGAAGATGCTAGACGAATTATTGAGAAAAAACAGAGGGAGACTCAGAAAATGAAGCTTTTAGATAAACAACTGAAGCTTGAGAAAATGAAATTGAAGCATACCAAACAAGTGGTTAAGCTGGAAAAGAGTCGTCATAACATTTTACTGCAAGAGCTCTCACGCTTGAAGCTTGATTTTGGTCGAATATCATGTCGCCTGGATTTACTTGATAAATGTTTCTCACCGAGCAATCAAGGTAGGAAGTACCTTGAACAGGTCAGTGTCCTCCTCTTTACATGTAGAATCCTCGGGATATAATTTGATTTTTCAAAATTCTTTATCTGTTTTGACGATTGTGTTTGTTTATCATATTGCTTCTTAAAAATAGCTTACAGGTTTGGAGTTTGTTCTATACTTTGCTACGGGTTGATTTTTCTCCAACAAATATGCTTACCTGATGGATCTTTAGTAAAATTATCTGGTGGGTAGAGCAAATATTTGCTCTCAATAATGTTTTAGTTTAAAAATTCGAACCCTTGAATGCAATTCAATGTAACTAGTATGTGTATGCAACAATTCAAAATTTTAATGCTATTTGTAGCTCTGCTGCTTATACTTTCGCGCACTTCACTTGACATTTAAAGATATATGTGTATTCCGTATTTCCTCAAAAATGGAAAGATCTTTGCCGCATGTTATGTATTTCTTTGCCTTCGTTTTTTTATCTTCATTATATATATGTTTTTTTCTTTTTGCATGAACAAAAATAAGCTACTTCATGCTTAGAGTTTCCTTATTTGATTCTTTAATGTACGTGTAGGCTTTGGATTTTACAAATACCCAAAGGTCAAAGTTGATGAGAGAGCATGGTTTTGAACAATTTCAAATTTCACCTCGAACTGAAAGTGAACTTTTGAAACTTGGGTTCTCCGATGGTACTGCCTCTGGTCTCGGGCAAACCTTTGATTCTAGTGATCCAGTTCGGCCTATTTGTGGGGCCAGTTGTGTGGATGTGACCTCAGGTATTGATTCTAAATTGCAGCCTCTGCGTGGAGGCTCTAATCAAAAATTGTTACAGCGTTCTACAGTAACTTCGAGTTCTGCATCTTTTTCTGATGCTTCATTGGCCAGATCACAGGAAAGAGGTTCTGTTGCCACTGCATCTGGAACTTTGACAGAAGAGAACTTCCACACTCCCCAAATAATGACAAGTATGTCTGCTGAAGATACTAGGTTACTTAAACATGGAAAAATTTCTGTGATGGCTGAAAATAGTGTGAAAAATCCTCATAGTGTTGAATTTGTTAATAGATTAGAAGTAAATGGTAGAAAGAGGAAGATGCTTGATGCAATTGAATCTGCTGAGCTTTTACACTTGGGGGAAACAGACTGTGTAAAGCGTAGTATTCAAGATAGTTTAGGTGCTAAGCATCAAAAGTTACCCAAGAAGAGCAAGGAAACTTGTGAAGAGAAAGTAAATTTGAAGTCTGTGATTGACGAATCAGAGAAGAGTGGGCATGACTTGAATGAATTCCTTGATGACACAAATGCTTGCAGACAGACTCTCTCACCTGCCAGTCATCTAACAGGAAAGCCTTTCACATGCAAAGATAATTTGAGGGATTGTTTTGGGTATGACCATGAAAATGTAGCAGGTTTCAAAGATTTAGCTGATGGCGACTATATGAAATTGTTGGAGTTGGATAATCCTGCTGATGAGGAATGTTTTAGGAGAGCAATGGAAATGCCCATGTCCCCCACTCTTCCTTTGATTGCAAACGCTGAAGCATTTGATTTGGATAATTTTGAACCCTTAATAGAAGAAAGCTTCCTTGGAGGAATGTTAATTGGAAAAGAGACGCGGGTTCATTCTCACTGCATTGATGTTATTACTACTGAAATTAATTGCAACGATGAGAAACATGCTGTAAGTGGAAATTTCTGTAATGAATCATTGCATGAGGAAGATGGTCCTCTCAATCCTTTGTCTGTAGTAGACTGCAGAAATGGCTTTCATAGTGCTGAAAATGCAGGAAAAGCAACAAATATTCGTACCGAGGATTATGGATTCACTTTCAACACGTCAATTGCATGTAAATCTGATGATGAAATTCTAGATTTTGCATTTAAAGAAAAACGAGGAACTACTCATAACAGTATTCCGGAGTTCTGTGTGATTTATTCAGATATTGATGATGCTGAAAGCATTTCCAGAATATTTTCTGCTACAAAAGCATGCCTATCTCTCTGCACTGTGGGTACTCGAACAGTGTCACTGGTGCAAACAATCTTGCTCACTCTTAAAAATGAAGAGAAAGCTTTTCCCAGGTAAGCTTAACAAGTCATGTTGCACCTTGGTTATCTGTTGGAGTTCCTTCGATCAGCTAGTTAATGGTAATAGAACTATCTATTTGTTTATTTAATCAATTTTCATTGTTTTAGGGAGAAGGCGTGTGCATTTTTCACAACATTCCTGCTGAGATTTTCTGCATACATGGGAAAATCTGGAAGCCTGCTGAATGGTGATTTTGTCTCTTGTTTAGATTCTTTTGCTGCAGACATACAATCAGGTAGATTTCTGTGCGCATTGCTTTCTTGTTTTGTAACTATATAACATAAATGACAATTTTGCACAACTTAATGCAACGCTTGACGTTGACAATGCTATTTCCTGAAATGCAGTAATGAGTAATGTCGAGGCAAGAAGCTTGTTTGCAGGAGTATGCTGTTTGGACGAACTTCTTGGCCTCATGGAGGATTTCCTCATAAATAGGAGAGTAATGTTCTATGCTGACGAGTCTTCTGAAAAACTAATCACTTGCAAATCAGCTTTAGAAGTCCTTCTGGATGGTGTCAACATAAGATTGTCCTCTAAACTAGCTTCAGCTGATCAACTGGTGGCAGGGGGTATCATATTAGGGTCAATATGCGCAGCTATTGAAAACATTGGGTTTCTTTGTGCGACTTCTTTCTACCTTCTACAACGGCACAGACAGAGTACTCTTGTCTTAAATATTCTTCACATTTTTGCTTATCTTGGTGGAGACAAATTTTTCTCGCAAGTGGAGTACAGTTTGACAATGATTGTATTGAAATCAATTGTCATGTTTCAAGAAAGGGAAAATGTGCCAGATGCTTCAGTTTCTCCAGATCTTTGGTGTAACAAATGTCCATTTGGTAAATGTCCTTTCTTGCAGGGTGCAGTTTCTCCTGATGATGCCGTGTTAATTGTTGTGGAAAGACTACAGTACTATACTCTTTCATATCAGCATCAAATGGAATTGGGCCATTTGTCAAATTCAAGTGGTCTGCACCACAAGAATATGCCCATAGGAAGTTGTGAAGAGGATCATTCTGTTGACAAGGATTACGAAGCATCCTGTGGCTTGAAAAAGTGTTTGATGCTTTCTCTTTGTTCCAATTCTTTGAGCAATGAGACCATATGTGATTTTATTGACTGCTTGTCATTGTTGGAGCTGCTTGCATGCAACATGGTATGTTTTTCATCTTATTCCTTCGATGTTAGTCCCAGATTTTTAGTTTACTGCCTTCTCTGGAGTATGTATTACTTGGTTAAATTCCTAGAATTTCATAAGGAATATTGACATTAAGCAACTCTATAATCATAATTTTCTTTATTGGCCACAGAAATTGGTAAGTGAAGGAAAAACGTAGATGTGGCGATATAACATACTAATGCTGTGTTTAATGATACTTGTGACTTTCTGAGTATCATATTGTAACACACTTAATTTTGACAATGGAAAAACAATTTAACCATTTCTATGAACTAGATAATTCTGAAGGTGATGCATTCTTCTGATATTTATCATCTTAAAATAATTCCAATAATGTCAATGCTGGGGAGGTCATCCGAATTAATATGCTTTGGACATATTGTGTTGTAGAATTTGCACTGGGAAAGTGAGGCTGTTTCTTTGTAACTGAAATATTTAGCTTGTCAAAGAAGAAATTATGAAAGTATAATTTGTTTAAAAGATACATTATTATCTGCCTTCTTTTGGTGCAGAAATGGAAGTGGACTTCTGACAAACTCATTCCTAAGATGTTGGAGATGCTGGAGATACCTAAGCTTGGCAACCTTGCTGTTGCTGTTGTTATTCATCTTGGGCAGCTTGGGAGGTACGTTTGACATGATTATTTCATTATCTTTGATTTAATTGTTACTACTTATTGTTTCTATAGTTTCAGAAATACTTATTCTTCTGTTTTTGTTGGAAAGCATCCATGTATATATTGCTTTTATTGATCTTATTGATGTTAGAAGCTGGAACATATTCGTCTGCTAGGAAAGGGAGTATAGAACATTGTTTATACTTCGAATTTTATAGATTAGTATAGAAAAAGGATTGCAGCAATCATAGTACTGGGGTAACATCATTCACAGTTTCTTGTAGTTCAACGAGAAAGTAAATGGTAGTCTACATGTCACTTGACTTAATTGCCTTTACTATTCTAGTGAGAACTATACAATATTTGAGTAAATCGGTTTTTTGCCTGAAACAATTTGCTTGTTAGCAGATAATTCCCTTTTACTTCATAATACTGTATCAATCATAATCTGGAATGTTTGTATTAACTTGCTAAAATACAGGCTTGGTGTATCAACATGTGGTTATGAGAATGGAGGAGTTGAGGACTTGAGGTGTAAACTGTCTACTTTTCTTTGGCGAGATGGTACCATTAGGTCAGTTCTTCCTGTTCAGATGGCGACATTGAGTGCCTTGTTGGGGCTTCTGCCTCTTGATTTTGAGAAAGTTATCCACAGTAAGCTGCAGCCCTCAGTGACTGTCTGTCAATCAGTCTATGTTGATCTCATAAGAAAGTGGTTTTGTTTACTAAGTAAGGAGCAACAGTTCTTTTCATTTAGCCTTTTGCAATCTGTTGCTGAAGACAAGTACTGAGATGGCGAATTGGAGCTGAAATTGTCACCAATGGAACCTGATTGAGACACTCCGAAGAGAGAAATTAGTGATAGCTCGTAATTATTAGTCAATACCTTGATGAAAGATCAGAAAAGGTCTAGGAAGTTCTGTGGAGCTTCCCATAAAACTTAATGTTCCGATCCTTTTTGTCAGGAAGTTTTTGATATATAGGATCTTTTGAATTTTTGGCTGGAAGATCAAAAAGGAGTGGGTAAAGGAATTTTAGATGTAGCTTTGGCGAAAGCCTTGTTTGGGTTTTATATTCCCGAGCAAATTTTTGTAAATTTAGAGACAAGTAACGTTATTTAGTTTCATAAAGTGATTCACTCAAATGCATTTCGTTGGAAGAGATTTGTATCATAGGGCCGTACTGATGCATACTTCTATTCTGCTGCATGTTGACCAGGAAACTCTAGCACTGCATTTCTTCAATAGGGCAGAGGCTCCATAGTATAATGATTTTTGCTGTCTTTCCTGAATTACTTGTAAATTTGTAATCTTTTCTGAGATATTGGCGCTCCAGGTACAGGTTTTGCTTATATATTTGAAACATAAGAGAATCCACAGAAAGTCTGTGGGGGGTCGGTTTTTGTCTGCCTTGGCCTTTAGATTTTCTTCGCGCTTCAATTCAGACATATGTAATAGTTATTTAACGTTCTGTAATTGGTAGACTGTGCATATTCTGTTTAATATGGATTAGTTCTTGCAACTGACTAACATGGTTGGTTTTGTTTAGTAGAAAAATTAAGTAGGCTGGTTGTCCCAGGAAAAGTTATATTCAGGTATCTGCATTTGCATTAAAGTTTCCTTGAAGCAAGTTGACATGGAATACTTTGCTCATCTCTGAAGAAATTTTCAGGGTCAACCTTGCTCTTGACTTGTATCAGCCTCTTGAAGTTGCTCTTGAAGTACTTAACACCCCAAACTGCAGCCTTCGGGGAGACTGCGTTATCATGTTTGATGGTACCCAGGTCAAGATCCTTATAATTAAGATAAGCAGCCCTAGGATACTTGGAAACGTATGGTGCCATGTATTGGTAAAGCATTCTAATCCATTTGATATGCCTGTCTGATGAGCTTACGTCGTTCACATCCCATTTTACCATGTATTGTATGGTGTACAAATTACCTTTTCTGTGTGGGAAAGGCACATCGGCTTTAGAAATCTCACTCATCCTGCCACCAAAAGGATCAAATAAAATGATCGCAATTTCTTCCTGTAAGATCCTCTTCCACAGTCCCTCGAGTGCCCTTTCAGGAATAGGTTGTGTCACAAAGTCGGATTTTGCTTTGAAGCTGGCTTTGTATAGTTGAGTTTTGTCAAGCAAGACCTGCCATGGACTTCCTTTTGGGTATCCAGCAAAATAGATGGCAGAATCTACCCAACCCATTTCACTGCAGTCTTCAGCTTTTAGTCCCAACTCAGGAAATTTCTCATTCATCAATTGTAACAGCTTGTTAAACTGGCCAAGAAAGAGAGAGTTGAAAGAAGCTTGTACTGTTTTGGGGTTTGTGCTGTTTTGCCCTCCCACCTTTTGGATGATGATTCTGATGAATAGATCTTCATGTAGTTTATCTGCAATGTGTTGCCACTTGTGGACTAGCTTGGTGGCACCTTTCTCTAATGTTTTTGAGATGGTAAATACTGTCACAACTTGTGGAACCCGAACCAGCTTGATCTTCCATGAAACGATGACTCCAAAGCTTGCTCCACCACCTCCTCTGATAGCCCAAAAGATGTCCTCTCCCATACCTTTCCTATCCATAATTTTCCCATTGGCACCGATGAAGTAGGCGTCCATGACATTATCTGCTGCAAGCCCATGCTTTCTCAACAAGGTACCAAATCCACCTCCACTAAAGTGGCCACCAATACCCACAGTAGGACATATCCCAGCAGGGAAACCATGGACTGGACTTATCTTGCCAATAGCATGGTAAAGTTGGCCGAGTGTAGCACCGGATTGCACCCACGCAGTTTCTTTATTAATATCAATCTCTATTGCATGAAGATTCATGAAATCGATGAGGATGAATGGCGTCATGCACATATACGACTGACCTTCATAGTCATGACCTCCACTCCTCACTCTCACCTGTAAAGTTAGCTTCTTGGAGCAAAAGATGGCAGCTTGTATTTGAGATTGGTGATATGGTGTAAAGATGAGAGGTGGGTTCAAGATGGATGAGTTCAACCATCTCATGTTCTGTTGGGTGGATTTGAAAAGACTTGAATATAGAGGAGAGTCAGGTGTGAGCATGATTTCGGTGGCATTGGTGAATTGGGTTGACATGCATTGAATGAACTTTTCATGAATTGGACTAGTAGCTCTACCTTCACATGAAGATGATGAAAGAATAAGTAGAGAAATAAGAAACACAAGGATCGGTTTCATTTCTTCTTCTTTCTTCTTCTTTCTTCTTTCTCCTTTCTCCTCCTTTGCGTCCCTAGGCCAATGAATCAAGTTGTTGAAGTATGTAAGGACGGCTTGTTGAGAAGTCCAAAGAACATTTGGAAATACGGGTGTCCTGATCGATATGCTGGAATGAAGGAGAGGCATCTAATGCAGACTCATAAATACATACAAATACTGTGTTTTTCTCTTTAACTTTTGTCTGTTGCATGAAAATTTTAATCTCCCTTGACTAAGCCACTTCCTCGTTCGATAAATCCAAGATGAAAAATGTAGAGTTGGTGATAGACTCCAGGTTGAAGCTGAAATATCAAATTTTGGCATAAATGAGTGTTAAAAGTGCCAAGACAAACTTGGGACGGCGAAGTTGTAGTTACACGGGCAAGTTGGGTTCTTGAAGTATAAGCTTCACTGCATCTATAAGTAAAACTTATATCATCAAATCAGATCATTTAACTAGCCAATAATGAAGATTTGCTGACTGCTATGTGGGAAGCCAACCAGCGGGGAAAAAAAGAAGATTAATAAAGAAATTACAAGAATTGGACAAAAAATAGAGACAATCCGACCTGCCGGATTCGAACCAGCGACCTAAGGATTATCTGTTTGATAACAACTACAGTCCTCCGCTCTACCAACTGAGCTAAGGTCGGGTGCTACGCATACTTTGAGACTACAACTCTCTGCTTTCTAAAGATTATATAAAAGAGATAACAATAAGAGCTTATTTAGATTTTTTTGTGAAATGTTAAAGTAAACATCACATCTTGGACTAATGTTTAAAAAAATCATTTTAATATTAAATCTAAATTATCTAATCATAACACAACATATAAATTTATAATTCATATATTAAAAATTGATAAAACTTAAACTTAAAAATTTAAGGTTCTACTAATACCATTTTAAAAATGTTAAGATATTTACGTAATATAATAGATAACAACAAGAACTAACTTAAGTTTTCTTAAAATTGTTAAGGAGCAATTCCTTAACTTTTGTAACCCTATGATTGTCTATTGGTTTTCTTTATACTGCCATCCATATTTGTTAGCTTCACCATTCTTTTAGTTCTTCCCTCTTCAATTTACGTGACATTTGATTGAATAAATGTTGAACAAACAACTTTCTTTTATGTATAAGGTTGTTACTTTTTTTTTTTAATTGTACATTCATATGTTATGTACTCGGAATGTTACGAATAGTGAAATTGTAATTTGAGACTGAATAAGGTGTGAGTGTGAGCTACTTCAATTTCTTTTAAAACAAAATAAAAGTGACTTTCTAATATAAATAATCTAAATCAGAACCCTTTCTTTCATATGAGATGTACTAAAATGATACAAGGGTAATTGTCATATTGATTCTTTTCACTATGATAGGCCAAAACAGTTCGGTTCGGTTTAAAGCTTAACCTAAAATGCTTGACAGTCAAATTCCTTCTTTCGAAATAACATTTTAGTTTAACTGATTAAAATAATGTTACTTTAATTTAAAATTTTAAAATTTTAATATTAAAATAACAATATTTAGTTAATTATAATAAAATGATGTTATTTTAAGACAATCTTGAGTTAAGTTGCAACTATGTGACTCGAAATCAGTTATTTTTTAGGTAGAATTAAGCGGCATTGTAAGATGTCTAGTCAGGTCAGGCAAATGGTCAGCTAGAGCTATTGGCAACCCCATTTTTGACAAAGGAGGAGCAAAAATATTCCAATTGATCAAATTTTGGATAGGAGAAGGGAATTAAGCCTAATAATTGTGATTGCGTAGAATTTGCGAATGATGGAGAATCATGAAGTGCAGGCGTGGTAGATACTAAGATAGGTTCATCACTTTGATTCCATAGTTCAATTAAGCAATTGTTTTTTTTTAGCTTATTACAAGCAGTGACGGAGCCAGAAAATTAAAGTAGGAGGGCCTGAATTTTAATTTTTTTAAATTTTAGGAGGCACAATATATCACTGACTCTTAAATAACTCCGTTTATATATATATATATATATATATATTAAAAATAATTTTTTTAAAAAACCTTGTGGCTCCGTCCCTGATTACAAGTACTAAACATTTTTTGTTGATTTCGAATTGTTTTGTGGGTTTATGTTAAAAAAATGCCTTATATTACATTAAAGTTGATATTTTGATGTGAAAAAATTGTAACTATAGGTAAAATCTCGCCTATAACTTTTAGTTACATTTTTATTTCATCATCTAAAACTCGTCAAAATCTCATAGCTGAAAATTATAGGCAATATTTTCAGAAATCATCATAAATAAATTTTGGCTACGCTTTGTTTTCATAGCAAAAGATTATATTTTGAGAAATCATCACCAATAGTTTTGACTATGTTTTCTTTTCGTAGCTAAATACTATTATCTATATTTTCACAATTGTACCCAAAAGTTTTTTGCTACAGTTTTGGAAAAGTAGTCAAATGTTGTGAGTATTGAAGCAATAGGTTCTAATTAAAGTAACTATCACGTAACTTTACCATTTATGACATAATCACTCAGAAGTTGCATGTTAATCAATTTGTAATCATTAATTAAGACTTCTAAGAATGTAAGAATCTCTTATTAAAATGTGTCAATATTTCATTAAAAAGTTTTGCATGGAATCTAACAAAACATGCAAATTATACTTTATATTTTGGAATGAAAAACTTAAAGGGTTATAACAAGTTAGACTATCTTTTAGAAAATAATATACATGAATATAAGAAGTTTAGTTTATATGTTACATAAAATTAAATTATAAATAAGATAATATAATAATTGCTTATTTTAATTTTGGTTAAACCACCCAGTATTCAGTGCCACATAGACAACCGACTAATCCAAATTTGAACTAGGCAGGATCCTTTTAGGTGGCAAAGTCTCCCTTACGAGTTTTAAAACGACCTCATTTTTAAGACTCAAAATTAAGACACAGGTTAAGGATTGAAGAGGCTGTCGCTCCACCACAACCCTCGTGGGTTAATTGTATACCTTATTGGTTGTATAAGTATTCATCAAATTTTAAATTGGTAAACAAGTATACACAATAATAAATCTGGACTTGACTTGACAACCCAATAATGAGATGCTGAAGTATTTTTCAAATAATATCATGTACAATCCAATCAATGCATACTTCTATAATTTTGAATTTTTCAGAATTTTTCTTTAAATAAACAGATAATCAACTTTATTAGAATATGCTAAAATATATTACATTATTTCTTAGTTCATCAAATATTTATTATGAAATCCTCATTTTTATGTTATTATTATGTAAATCAAGACATACTAAAAATAAATTAAATGTGTATTATGTCGAATACAATTTACGAACTTGTTTAATGAAAAAGATGTGAGTAGTCTTGTATTCGTGGACGCCAGTTTTACCATCGAATCACATAATTTTCCTGATCTTCTTTCCCCCTTCAATATCTGCCATTCTTTCATGTGATGGAAATCACAATTACTCTACTAATCTACACTCAGAAACTACAAATACAGAAGAAAGATGAAAAATCAAAGAGGAGAAAAAGTGTCTGAAGGTCGAAAAGAGGGAAGCTCTCGGATGTTCTTGTCTTATAGAAACAAAAGACAAGGTTTAAGATACTTACACATGAGGCACACGTGACCAAACTCAAGCATCGGAATTCAATACATAGTCGTTTACAATACAAGTCAGAAGTTTCAATATAAAATGCAGCTTCAAACAAGATAATACACAGACTAGAAGCAGAAATTTTAGAAACTCACGTGAGAGGCACATGTTACCTGTCGGATTTACGTAGGATCATCCAAGAGACTACTCTTTCAAGACCTATAAAAGATTATATTACAGGCATTAGAGAAGAAGAAAAAGTGACAATACAGAGACTTCATGATTCACATTGTATTCAATCATCTGAGAGTGTAAGTGATAAACATATGCAGATATATGTAAATCCTTATGCAATCTCAACAACAAATATTTGATTTCTTTTTAAATGTATTTGATTTTATTGTATCTGATTTTATCTTGTGATTTTCATTATCTTTGTAGATATCACAAACATGTATAAATACAGTGTAAAGTTACCTATGATAATGCAAGTAATACAATACAATTAGACTTTCAATTACTTTCTTTTTTCTGTTCTTTTATGGTATTAGAGCCCATACACTAGTCTTATTACTGAGCTACACATTCAAGCCAATAGTTATTTTCTCAAACACCTACTCTACATATAGAAACAACAGAAACAAACACAAAAACTCACCCCACTCTTCACACCAAAACAACAAACACAAAACATCAATCTTTTTTTCGAACCAGAACATCTCAAACACAATTCAATGGTAGATCCCAATTCCCCAACATTACCATTCAAGATTACCAACTTTCTAACCACAAAATTGGATAATTCAAATTATCTCATCTAACACAACCAAATCCATGCAATCCTTGTCACCTCTGATCTCATTGGCTATGTTGATGGATCAGTCACACCACCATCCATCATTCCAGATACTGAACCTTCGAAACATCTCAAGTGGCAAAAATTCGATCGATTGGTCTACTCTTTCCTCACCGCCTCACTTTTTACCTCCATTGCCCGCCTTGCCATCGAATGTACCACAGTCCGTGACCTCTGGATTAATCTCGAGCAACATTTCATGCAACAATCGAGCTCCCAACTTCTCTGCTCCGATGAAAACTACACACCATTCAAAAAGGACAAAAATCTATTACCAAATGTCTTGCAACAATCTTGACTACGACAGATGAGTTAGTAGCTATAGGTGATAAAATATTTGATTATGACCTTATACTTTTTACCTTTAATGGTTTATCTGCAGATTTTGAATCTTTCATCATGATGGTGGAGCATCGCGAGTCCAGCCTCTCCTTCAGTGAACCCAGGGCAAAGCTCCTTATCCACGAGCAGCGTCTCTTATCCTTTCACTCAGCTCCCTCATCGGACATGACCCTCACAAGTCCATTGATGGCCATCACTTCTCTCCATCTCTCTATGGGCACAGGCACAGTCGAAGCAGAGGAGGAGGGTATCGGTTTAACCTTAAAAGCCACAGTTTCTCCTCTACCCATGGGTTGATGCATATCTCTTATTCACCTGGGCCCCGACACTTCTCCTCTGGCCCAATTGATCAGGCCCTTGCCTTTCAGCCCACATCACCTTATAATACTAGCCCACAAACATACTCCATTAATCCCCAGCCCAATTATCATTCTTTCAGGCCCAATTACTCATATAAACCCCCAACCTAATGTCAAATTTGTTGGAAATGGGGCCATATTGCAGCCCATTATAGGTACAGATATTCAGAATCTTGAAATCGTCCTCTCTACCCTCCACCTGACCATAAACACCTTTCCACTGCTTTTACTGCCTTAAATATCTAAGACATATCAAACCCCTCCACCTTCACCCATAATACTCTCACCAAATGGCTTCCTGACACTAGTGCCACCAATCATATGATACCAGATCCCCACCTTGTTGTAGGGATGTCAATTGTACCTGAACCCGATGGGTACCCGATAAAATTACCCGAACGGGGGCGGGTATGGGGAGCCAATTTTTACCCGTGAGGCGGGTATAGGGGGTTAACAAAAATACCCGCCGGGTATCGGGGCGGGTATGGGGATACCACCCCCATACCCATTTACCCGTTATATATTAATTACAAGTTTGCCATTATATATATATATACATAAAACCCACCCAAATCCCTAATAACTAATCC
>JANTNU010000003.1:30375497-30386433 GCA_024752395.1 Erythroxylum havanense
GTGGGTTCATGGGGCGGGGGCGGGGGCGAGGGATGGCATACCCGCCCCATACCCGCCCCGTTGCATCCCTACCTTGTTGAGTCTGAAACTTCATACAGTGGTCCCCATCAAGTGATTGTCAGTAATGGACAAACCCTTCCTATCTCCTCCACTGGTAACGTCACCTTATCCACTTCAACTCATCCTCTTCATCTACACAATGTCTTAATTGTTCCCAATCTTACCATTAATTTACTTTCTGTCGCTAAATTTGTCAAAGATAACTCATGTCTTATTAAATTTAACTCCTTTGGTTACATTGTGAAGGATCTCAACACCAAAACACCACTATTCGCGGAGTCCATCTACAATAATCTTTATCCCATGAAGATACCATTTTGTTTTCAAAATCCAATTGCTTTCTAAGCTATTTCCACTACACTCAATCTGTGGCATCAACGTCTAGGTTATCCGTGCTCTGCCATACTTTCCAGACTATCTCTCCCTTTCAAATTGTCCTCAAATGTATTGAATAATTGTGCTTCCTGTTTACTAGGAAAAAGCACTCGTCTTCCTTTTCAATTATCATCTCGTGTTTCTACTATGCCTTTACAACTTGTTTATTGTGATATTTAGGGCTCTTTCATTTTCTGGTTACCGTTATTTCATTCTTTTTATTGATGATTTTATTCACTACGCCTAGATTTTTCCTTTAACTCACAAAAGTCAAGCGCTTTCTCAATTCCAAATTTTCAAAACTACTACTGATAACCTTTTTTCATCTACTATTAAAACTTTCCAATGCGATGAAGCTCCTGAACTCATCAAAGGTTCCTTTGCCACCTTTTTAACCACACATGACATCTCTTACCGCATTTCATGTCCTCATACTTCACAACAAAACGTCCTTGCTGAACATAAAATTCGTCACATAACTAAACTAGCCTTACCATTCTTCTTCATGCCTCTTTACCCAAGTCATTCTGGTTCAATGCTTTTTCTACAGCCACTTATCTCATCAATTTTTTTTCCCACACCTGTCCTCAATCAAAAATCCCCACATGAAGCTCTTTTCCTCATCCCACCTGATCTCTCTCACCTTCGTGTGTTTGGTGTGCTTATTTCTCTTTTTTTGGGTCTCAACGTATGGACAAACTCTCTCCAAAGTCCTTGTAGTGTGTATTTATTGGGTATTCTTTATAATACAAAGGTTATCGCTGTTTTGATCCTATCATCTCTAGAATTCACATCTCATGCCATGTCCACTTTCTTGAAACTATTTTCCCCTTTGCTACTTCCTCCCCACCCTCATCCTCCACATCTTCTCCCTCTGTTATTTCTCTTCCAATACCTCTATCACCCTTTTCTTTACTAGTCCCAACCATACCATCTCCACCACCCCCAAATATATCATCTCCACCACCTCAACATCATATGACCACTCACACACACGATAACACTCGTGTTCTTCGGATCCTTTCTGACTATGTTACCTATTCCATCTTTACTCAAATCTCAAACAAACCAGATCCTACCTCCTTCACTCAAGCAAACAAATTTTCACATTGGCACCAAGCCATACTTAATGAGTTCATTGCTTTCCATCGCAATCATACCTGGACACTTGTTTCTCCACCTCCTAATGCCAACATTGTTAGATGTAAATGAGTTGTTCGAACTAAACAAAATTCTGATGGTACCCCAGATCGATACAAAGCTTGTCTTGTTGCCAAAGGATATCATCAAACACTTGGTCTTGACTACATTGATACTTTTAGCCCTGTTATCAAACCCACAATCATTTGCCTCATCCTTACCATTGCCCTATCCAAAAATTGGCCCATTCGTCAACTTGATGTTTACAATGCCTTTCTTAATTGGAATCTTCACGAACCAGTCTTCATGGCCCAACCCCCTGACTTTATTGACCCTCATCGCCCTTCTCATGTATGCCATCTTCACAAAGCCCTTTATGACCTGAAACAAACTCCATGAGCATGGTTTCATCACTTAAGTCAAAAATTACTTGAACTCAATTTCACTTCCACCAAATCTGATACATTCTTATTTGTTCACTCCATCTCCTCCCATACCACGTTCCTCCTAGTCTATATTGATGACATCTTAATCACTAGCTTCTTCCCATCTTTCCTCACACCTCTCATTACTGAACTTAATTTTGCCTTCTCTATCAAAGACCTCGGTCATCTTCATTATTTTCTTGGCATCGAAGGTACAACTACATCTACAGGCCTTCTCTTTACCTAAACTAAGTATACCAAAGATCTTCTTCTTCACTCAGGAATAGCTCAGTCCAAACCTGCCATCACACCCATTACTTCTATTCTTCCTCTATCCAAAAATCATGGTATACCTCTCTCTGATTCCTCTGAAGCATTATTGGTGCTCTCTAATACCTTTGTCTTACTCGTCCTGACATTCAATTTGTAGTTAATAAAAATCTCCCAATTTCTCCATTGTCCTACCGACTTTCACTAGACTGCTGTTAAACAGATACTTTGATACCTTCATTCCACATCCTCTTTTGACATCCACTTAATCTGCACAACCTCTCTCTTTATAAATGCATATTATGATGCTAACTGGGTAGGGAGTCCTGATGATCATCGATCCACATCTGGTTATTGTATCTTCTTGGGTCCAAATCTCATCTCCTGGTGTGTCAAGAAATAACATACTATTGCTAGATCCAGTACTGAAGCCGAGTATCTAATTATTGCTCTTGCTGCTGCTGAATTTTGTTGGCTTAAATCTCTTCTTGGAGAAATTGGCTTCTCTCACCTACTACTGACTCTTTGGAGTGACAATCTTGACGCCACATTTCTTGCTGCCAATCCCATCAATAATACTCGTACAAAACACATTGAAATTGATATTCACTTTGTCAGAGATCTGGTTACCAACAAAGCATTATCAATTCAACATCTTCCTTCAAGTCATCAAATTGCCGACATTATGACCAAGGTTCTAACTTCATCCGCTTTTCAAAATTGTCGTGGCAAGCTCACTGTGGCTACCCACCGTGATCTTGAGGGAGGCTGATAAACATATGCAGATATATGCAAATCCTTATGCAATCCCAACAACAAATATTTGATTTCCTTTTAAATATATTTGATTTTATTGTATCTGATTTTATCTTATGATTTTCATTATCTTTGTAGATATCACAAACATGTATAAATACAGTGTAAAGTTATCGATGATAATGTAAGCAATACAATACAATTACACTTTCAATTGCTTTCTTTCTTCTGTTCTTTCAGTATGAATTAAAAGAAATGTTTAAGAGTTGCTAGAGTACTCATTTGTGACACTAAGGAGAGTGAAAACTCTTTGCAAGTGTTTTAGATACTCTTGTAACCTTGTTTATTTTCTTCATACTAGTTGAAACCACAACAGTGAGAATCTTGGACGTAGATATCATTTAAGCTATCAAACCTAGTAATTCTGATGTTCTTTAATATTTCTGCAATTTATATCACCTGCAAATATAACATTCTTTATCAGTCTTTAAAGATTTAAAGCAACAATATAACACAAATATCCTAACATTTCACATTTATACAAACTTACAGTTTCCACTCTTAGGTTCATGCTGATGTATCTATATCTGAAAAAAAAAAGAGAAAAATAGATGACCTTGTTGAAAACTTGTAAAACGACTGTGTTCAGGCCTAAGTTACTTTAAGCTCCAAGAGGTCAGGGTAAGTTATTGAAGACATCCTCGAATTCCAAAAGCAAGAGAGCAGCTGTGTTGAATTTTACGAGTAAAGTTCCAACTTGGATTTTTTTTTTCTTGATGACATTTCTACATCTGTACTTAATGATTTAGTTTACTTTGTCTGGGGACTTACCCCTGCTCTTGTCTTAAATTTTCTGACTCTGGTATGTATTTCAAAGGCTAATTCACAAATTTACTTCAATTTTAGATATCATTATATCCGAGTTATTGCACCTGATTTTGAAAAGAAAATTAAAGGAAAGAACGATTACAAATCTGCATTATAGGGAATCTGACTGCAGAATGCGAAAGGCTCCCTTGTTAGTATAAATCCGAATTAGCATTAATTGGACGTTGACTATCAGATGCAAGTAGAAGTAGGCGTAGCAACTAATAAAGCTTCCAACATCTTCCAAAACAAGCTAGCCACTGCCCTTGTCCATATTTATAATGACAAAATTAACTATATATAGATTACATCTTCAGCAGCCATGTACCTGCTTATTCCAACTTGTTTATTATTGATATATTGCTAAACAGCTTTCAATTCCAGGTAATGAAGCCTTTATGAATAATAAATGCTTTGTGACCATACCTTTGTTCTAGGTTTGAAAGGAATCTTGTGCTAAAAATAAATACAATCGGTACAATGAACCAATCCACTTACATTAAGAATAGTTTCAGAGTTATCCAATTTCAAACTGCTACTAGTAGTAGTGGTCACGGTTGAACGAACCCTTAAATATCTGACATTGTGCTTCTAAGATTAATCATGGTAATGGTTGAATTACTACAAACCAGAAAAAGTTAGATTTCATCTGAACACGTAACCGATATGTTGGAGATAGGCCACAAAATGGTTTGGAAAGTGGGACGTAAGTGCAGGACTCGTAGTCGTAGACTCTGGCAATTGAGTTACACATGTGTGTACCATATCAAGAAGCGTCATGTGCTGTGGTAGGTGATTTGGGTTGAAACACATTTGATGTCAACTTTTGGTGGCAACCGACAAGGGTAGATGATGATGATGAAATGAAATTGGTTTTTGGTGCTTTTCAGCTTCACGACTTAAGGCACTGATTCAGCATGTTTGAGAGGGAAACCAAGTAAAGGCGAGGCTTGGAGCAAAATGCGGCGCAATTTATATATATTCACCACTTCGGCTGACAAAGCAATGATCTTGCTCTTTTATTTTTCTAAATTTAGAAGGGTCTTATACAACATACTCTCTCTCTCTGATTCATAATAAGTGTCGTTTTAGAAAAATACACGTTTATTAAGAAAGTTAATGAAATTATAGATATACCCTTATTAATTAAGATGAGAGAGAAATGAAAAGTTAATTTTGCATTGAAATTGTGACCTGTATAATTAAGATGAGAGAGAAATGAAAGGTTAATTTTGGAAGAAAAATTATAAATATACATACAAAGTCAAGAATGACACTTATTTTGAATAATTAAAATGTATCTAAAACGACACTTATTATGAATCAAAGGGAGTAATAAAGATCTAAATTTAGGACCTCTTAATTCTGCATAAAGGGTGATAAGTGTTAACTAATCTTGAAGTCAGCTGGTGAGTTACTTCTCATATTCATGAAGCTATAATTATGTTTCTGCTCAAAGCTGAGAAGACGATTGCTAATTCTGCTCCTCCGTACTTGGAGCACGTATGTTGCTATTACAAAGATTGAAGTTGGCGGGTAATTTACGAAACTGCATATCTAGTTTGTACATGCCAAATGGGCTTGAGATTTTCAGCGATAGTACTACCACTAGTAAACCTGTCATCATCAAGTAAATGATGTCTTTTCCATTCCATCAACCTTGAACTGATTTTATGAGTTCTCCAAAAAAGACTACTCATGCACCGTATCCTTTAGTTAATGCTGTAATAAACAAAGATCAGCAAATCTCACAAGGAAATTGAGAGTTATTTCCAAGTGAAAGGCACAGGAACAACGGTGCTGAGAGGATCGAAAGAGATACTTTTCGGTTTAATGAAATAGCGGATTGTCCTTGTGCGCAGAAATATACAGATTATGTAGGAACCTGAAAGATCTTAGAATTTTAGATTTACATCCTCTAGACTTTTGAGATGGGGACGTAAGGGTTTAGAATTAGTCCAACTAAATCGGATACGTAATGTAATCAAAAAATAAAAAAACACTCATATAGTGGAGTCCAACAACTTCCTCGTATTGTACAACTAATCATAAGGTACAACCTTTTACCTTCTCTTCAGCTTGAACAAACGGAAGGACAAACTAATAAGGGCAGGCTCTTGTTTTGAATTCCTCTGTTGACATTTTGTGAATATACATATAGAAACGGAGTTTTCAAACCGAAAATCCGACGAAAAATTATGAAAGTCACAAGATCAATTCAAAATAGATTTGGGGTATCATCCTAAATGATAGAAACTATCAAACTTAAGGACACATCAAAAGTTCCATTCTAGAACCCTAACTGATGAACATACATAGATGAGCAGAACTTAGGGCACAAGAACTTGAAATCCGCTTTAAGGATTTATGATCAAATCCTAATTTCATCTGGGATATTTATCCTGAAATTGTATACCTGTTAATACATGGAGTCTGGTAAGTAAACAATCCTATCCCTAATTAGTAAAGAGATTGTTTTAAAAAAATTGAATACTTAATAATAAGGTTATAAAAATTTGATCCTTTTACTTTTCATATTTTTTTGTTTATGATTGAATGTATATCAGAATTGTATGATATTGCTTTTTACTTTTTTTAATTACAGAGTTTTTAATAGGTCACAAATTTCTTAATTATATTAAATTAATAGGACCAAACTTTCTTATATAAATTTGTATTGGACTCGGTATCACAAGTTTAACAAACCTCTATATATAGCCAACACTGATATAAGTTCTATAATCCAAATTAGATTTCGAAATTCGTTTACTTTTCAATATTAATTACAATCAGTTTTAGTTTTGATTCTCCTCCTTAAAAAATATTAATTATTACTAGTTTTAAAAATAAAATATTTTAATTTATAAAATATTTAATAAGAAAATTTTATCAATGCATCTTTTAGAGTTCAATATCCACCTTTAAGCTCAATAAGGTTTTTGGTACCAAAAAAAAAGTACTATATGTCATCACAATTTCAATATAATCATCAAAAAAATGGAAGTATGATAATACACAAAGTTAATTTTATGATATGATTTCTCTCAATTTATAGTAAATTGTAATAAAGAAATTCTTTATAGGATAAATATCTTATATGTCTAAATAATACTCGTTTGTGCTTTGAAATACTCTCATGTGTCAGGAGAAATAATAAATAGCCTAATACCGACTTTCAATATGCTTGTAGACTTAAATGTTTAAAATCGAAACAAAATTTAAGGCTTTACATCTTTTTGACATCTCATTAATAAACCATATAAAGAAATGACAATTCTTACGACTGAATTGTAATAATGATCATCATACAACAAAATAATGTAATTGAAATACATCGATTCAAATATTGAAATTGGAACAAAAATAAAATTCACATAACTAATAGTGTTAGAAGAATCTAACACACCCATATTACTAACATATCCCTATACATAATAGGGTGTAACTAATATATACACAGTCTTAATATGATTTACTATAATACCACTTTTTAGTAAAAAAAAAATAATAGTTATTTAACTTTCAAATGTTAAGATTCTATGATATTATTATTGTTACTTTTAAACTACATATTAAAATTATTATGACAATACAGATATATGGGTCTAACAATCGAATTAACCATAAGTAATTCTCCACGAGATTCTTTAACCATATAGCTTATGATGTAGTTCTGTAGCACATGTTACAAACTCGACAAGCATAGTAGAAATAACAAGTAGTTTTTTTGATACTTTTTTGAGATACAACACCATTTATTAGCATAAAGATATAACCTAATTTGAACTTTATGTCATTTGAAAACATAATAAACTCTAAATCAATATAACCTAGGTTCTCAAACTCTTTGTACAAAAAATATAACATTTAGCCTCCTTTAAATATCTCAAAACTCGTTTGACTATATTCTAATAGTTTAAACTTGAGTTCGATAAATATCTACCTAAAAGTTCAATTATGAATTCAATATCCAATATAGTGCATAATTGTGCATACTCTCTTTTATATTGATATATGAAATACCCTTCATACCCTCTCTCTCAACTTCATTGTTCCCAAAATAATATTTTTTATGAGAAATTGTTAATGTAGAATGTTTACAAGCTTTCATATTAAACTTTTACAGCACAAGCTCTAAGTATGTCTTTTGAGAGATACCTAACAAATTTTGAGACATGTTTAGTAAATATGAATATCTAGGATCAAAAATGTTTTTCCAAGGTCTTTTAGGTAAGAATGTTAAACAATAATTGCTTAATCCCGTACAATATAAATTATGTAATGCAACTAAGAAATCATTGCATAAAGAAGTAGAAAAATGTCCTTACTTCTCTTGACCTTGTAATACAAGTATCTCTTAAAACTTTATTTTTCATGAAGACCACATCAAATTTAAGATACCATTAATAAAAACCTTGCTTTAGTCCATAAATGGGATTGTTTAATTTCAAACTAGATGACACTTTCCATCTTCCTCGAACCCTTTATTTTGCTCCATATAAACCTTTTCATAAAGATCTACATTAAAGAAAGATGCTTTAGAATCGATATAATAAAACTTCATATTAAAGATCTTATATCAAAATAGTTTGGGGGATACAACAAGATAAAGATCAAACTTTGAAATAAGGTACAAATTAAGTTTTCGCTTTATTATGATTCGTATTGATTATTTTATAGAATTAAATAGATTTTGATTTTCGAGAAATCAAAAGTCACGAACAAGTTTTGTGATTATTCCGCTGCAGTTGGGATAAGATCTCAACTAGGTTTTCCAACACTTATATTATGCTAGCGCTTTACTACATATATCATATAATTGTAAGAAATAGTAGATCTTCTCATCTTAATGGATCTCCTTTGTTTAATATTTTCAACATTATCTTTACCTAAAGAGGCTTATTTTTGTAATGGTTGTATGTTTTTTCCCCTTATATTGTAATATTCATAAGTAAATGATCTCTTATTCCATTGTGAATGGATGTGGGCGTATGAGACAATAGTCTTGTGCGCATCACTATTTTATGATGATTGGGAAAAACTTACTTCATCAAACATATCATTATGAAGAATCTTAGTTGTCTATGATTTTATAATTTTAGAACCTCCTTTTTATAATAATACTTATATCCTTTAGAATGATCTAAGTATGTTAGAAAATAGTAACAAGTAAATTAAGTTTGTAGTTTATTTTCAGAAGGATTATATAGACTTACTATAAAGGAGAAACCTTAAATGTGAAGGTGATTTAAACTAGGTTCCATCTATACATATCAATAGGCATTTTTGGTATTGGTTTGGTTCGGATATTAAGGGTCCAATTGGTTGTTTTAATGACTTCTCATTTTGAAAGGTTAATCCTGCTTTATACGCCTTATAATATCCTTAAGGGTGAAATTTTGTCTTTCAGTCATATCATTTTGTTTATAACTATTTGACATAATAAACCAAGTTACCATGCCACAACCTTGTAACTATTTGACAAGCGATCCATTTTCTTATTATGAAACTCTATTTAGCCATAATGCTCCCTTACATGGTTAAATCTAACTATTTTTATTGACATTTTCTATTGAATTTAAACTTTAGTCTTAAAAATCTTAAACTTGTTAGGAGGTTCAAACTTTTTCTTTACTAATAACAAATAACCATAGTGAAAATAATTATCAATGAAAGTTATGATGTATCTTTAATTGCAAATTAATTCTGTATAAGGTCCTAAAATTTTAGTATAAGTTCTTAAAGTAAAAATTGACCTTTTTTCTTTGTTTTAATCAATTTATCCCTACAACATTCACTAAATGTTTTCAAGTTACTAAAGTCAGAAGAATATTATCCTTTATCAACCTTCAAATATTTTAAGAGATGTGACATAATTTTTTATACTATAATATGAAAAAATTTCTTAATTAAGGGTATCTTGGTAACAAATTTCTTAATATTGTACAAAGTAGTATAGACACCATCAGAATATAAACAAATTCTATGTAAACTATATGATAAAAAGGCCAAGCCAATATACTTTGAATCAAAAAGTAACCTAACATTTGAATTTTTTAATTAAAATTGAATCTTTTATATCCAAAAATAGATAGTGAAATCAAAGTATTAAAAAGGTACATAAAATGTGTTCCTTAAAATAAGTCTAACTATTAAATCTAAGTTCAGACTAACTAATCTTACAAATTCTGCATAATATGTAATTAAAAGATCTGAATCTGCCCACTGTGATTGTATATGTCATTAAGATAGAGGCAAACCTCAACAATTTGCCCCTACGTGCATCTCTAAATTTCATATAAGGCCGACACACATTAGGATAATTATCATTCATTAAAAAAAGACATTTTTCAAATACATAAGTAAAAAAATTCGTAAATTAATTAAGAAGTTCACTAGAGGAACATCTTTACCTCATCCTGACACATTTGAGTATAAATGTGTGATCGCAAACTTTATAAGATGCGAAAATTTGTTTATACATATTAATTACTGTATAAATATGCTCAATTATAAAATTAATGACTTTTTAACGAATATTTCTCAACAAACAATAATTAGGCATTTATAATCTTTAGAATATTTTACGAGATTGTAAAATGTAACGTATTGTTCTCTTTAAGATAATTGCATGTCAAATCATGGAATTATGGATTTAATAAAAGATTAGGATCTAAAAGTTGATTTTGGAACCTAAATTCAAATTTTATAAACTTAAAACTTGGATTATTAAGTTTAAAATGCCTCAATTGATCCAATTAAAAATTTTAGAGAGTTCTTCGCATACGAAATTGGTGCACCTTTCATAAAAAAATTGAAGAAAACCATGATCACTTGCTTTTCTGACATGAGTTTGTTAAATCTAGATAGATGTCAATTATGCACAGACATCACGTTAGGAACTACCCTAGGAAATGGAGCCTGAACAAGTTATGGTAGTGCCGATCAGTTTGCACTCTTGGATTATGGTTCTGCCGGATTCTGGCTGAACTGGTTGTTGCCATTCTGATCCATGACTCCGAATTCTGTTGAAGTGATCTTGA
>JANTNU010000003.1:30387763-30407155 GCA_024752395.1 Erythroxylum havanense
TATTAATTGTCATTATTATTTATTATTAAAATTTTTGAAAGCATGATTGATGTAAACAGTAAACTAGTAAAGTATACTGTATAACTGTATAATATACTAATATGAACTATTTTGCAATTCTTAAAAATTTTAGGGACTATTTCATAAATTTAAAAAATTTCTTGAAACGGTATCTAGTACTAACCGATATTGATACAGTTCCGTTCCAAAGCTTAATCTAGTATTGAACTCGGTATGGTATTCATAATATTAACGCCCGAGTTTTCATTGTGTCACGTGCATCGTATGCGTCCGCATCCCTTGATCTCTACACTGGCCCCTGGGGCGTTTTCGTCCTCCTTGTGTTTCCGCCGACGACTTATTGCCTTAATGGAAAGCTCCAGGTTTGTTCATGTGATGGTGCTATTTGCACCATTGAGGGTCCAACCGAAAACTTTGCTTAAAATTTTTCTTTTGCCAACACTAAAAGAAACTAAAGGACAACAGCAGCGATAGCAATAACTTTCCACACCAACATATCAAGACACATACTTTCGTAAGGACAAGAGATAGAAAAGAAAGCAACAAAACCTCATGTACATTAAATTTTGACAGTAAAAATTACTTTATTTTCCTTATAGCTCACACAACTGTACATTTTATTAACCTTAATAAAATATTTAGTTTTAAAACTCACAATTATTATTAACTCAATTAAGAAAATTTCCAACAGAAGACACGGCTTCTGGCCTTCTGCGAACTGTATGTATGAAAACAAGCACGTAATGCTAAATTCAGAGTAGTATTTAAAGCTTTCTAGCAGAAAAGCCATACTGGTACAGTAATATTTAGGTGGAAGAAGTAGCCATTCTTTCTCAGGATCCCATATCAGGAATTACATAAGCTTGACGTTATGTTAAAATTTTCAGCAGCTCAGGACCTATCTTTCTAAAAGTTGACGTTGTGCACGTAAGCCTAGCCGTTGAGTTTGGATTACATGGAACAAATACTTGATTAACAGCGCTTGCAGGTGAGTCTTGGCCTGCTATAATTGGATGTTGACGCCTATTTGGCTATCACAAAAGGACGTGGGTTGATGGTGCCATGTAGTCCTTTTCCATTCATGTTAATTAAGCCATTAGGGACACTCTTTGTTTACTCTTTAACAAGCCAAATCAGTTGTTTGCAAGCTTTAACCCCTTTTGATTCTTTTCATGGCTGTAGCCTTTTTATTAAAGTTTCTCCCATCTTGACTCTACAGTCTGAAATGGAAGATTGAATATTTCTTGCAAGTCACATTTATATAATGCTTAGAAGCAGACCCGGCAGAGGAAAAAGGATCTTCATAATCTTGGCAACTAATCTTTCTGTCCTTTCATGTATGTCTCTTGTTTTCCTTTGAAGACTAATATCACCATTTTACACTCCAAAGCTAAAGCATGTGCCTTTTTCCTTTTAGTTTATATGTTTTCTCCAACTAACTTCCAGATAATATTTCTTTGGTGCAACAAACTTGTGAAATACACGTAGGAGCTTAATTTGTGGCAACTTGAGATGGGAGGTACGCAGGAAAGGAAAAGGAAAGATGGACCGACCGATCTTTAAGTTTGTGCCTCTTCACATGTCGTTCAAAGGACAGAACTGGACATTGGCTAGTGCATCAGTTGACTTGACTGGTCCCATTTCAACCACTGCCTTCTCAAACTTTTCCCTTCAGGAGCATTCCCTTCGGGTCACGCCTTTTCGCGCAACAGGATAACATTATATCAGGCTGTGATGAAGATACTGATCGTGAATCACGTCTTCAGTTTTATATGCACATGAGATGTATGATTTGACAAATTCTGAATATCTTTTTAAAGTTGATTAAGGAAATAAAAATTACTAATGTTCCTTCTCTTACAATTGCTTTGACGTTATCTTGTTTCTTCTGTAAATATTTTTGGTAAGAAGCTTGTTACTAGAAACGTGATTGGATCAAAAATATGCAGATTGCCCTGTTCTGACGTTAGGATTAGCTCAATACAGAGTCATCAGCTTATAATCCCACTTCTATAAAGACAACTCCGTAACTCAAATTCTTCAACACATACCAAAGCAAAACGGAGAAAACATGGCTTCTAAAATTTCCCTTCTTCCCATTCTCCTACTTCTCCTATCTCCTTTGGTACAATCATCTCGACTCAAAGACAGCTTTCTCCAATGTCTCTCCTCCAGTTCTAAGTTCTCCACTTCTATTGCTTCAGACATTTACACCCCAGATAATTCTTCGTTCTCTTCTGTCTTAGAGTCTACTGCACAAAACCTTAGATATTTGTTGCCTTCTGTAACAAAGCCCGCGTTTATCTTTACTCCTGTGTTTGAATCCCACGTACAAGCTGCTGTTGTTTGCGCAAAACAGCTTGGAATTCATCTGAGAGTCCGTAGTGGAGGCCATGATTATGAGGGTGTGTCTTATGCTTCTGAAACTGAAACACCTTTTGTTATTCTCGACCTTTCCAAGCTTCGGTCCGTTAATGTCGATATTGATGAGGGCACTGCTTGGGCTCAAGCTGGTGCCACTGTCGGTGAAGTTTACTACAGGATTTATGAGAAGAGCAACGTTCATGGTTTTCCAATGGGTCTCTGTACCAGTTTGGGAGTTGGCGGGCACATTACAGGCGGTGCATATGGTTCCATGATGAGAAAGTATGGTCTTGGTGCTGATAATGTCATTGACGCTCGTATAGTTAATGCCAATGGCACTGTTCTTGATCGAGAAGCCATGGGTGAGGACTTCTTTTGGGCGATTAGAGGAGGTGGAGGAGGTAGCTTCTGCGTGATTCTTGCTTGGAAAATTAAGTTGGTCCCTGTGCCACCAACAGTCACCGTTTTTACAGTTACAAAGACATTAGAGCAAGGTGCCACTAAACTGCTCTACAGATGGCAGCAGGTTGCTGATAAACTTGACGAGGATCTGTTCATTAGGGTCATAATTACTACTGATGGAAGTGGAGCTCGAAGAACTGTGACGACGTCCTACAATGCCTTGTTTCTTGGTGATTCTAAGAGGCTCCTCCAAGTCATGAAAACCAGCTTCCCTGAACTGGGTCTAACACCAAAGGATTGCATCGAAACAACTTGGATCTATTCTGTATTGTACATTGCTGGTTACCCTAGCAATGCGTCTGCAGAAGTTCTGCTTCAGGGGAAATCTCTATTCAAGAATTATTTCAAGGCCAAGTCAGATTTTGTCAAGGAACCAATACCTGAATCAGGGCTTGAGGGGCTATGGCAAAGGGTGCTACAGGAGGAAATTCCTTTGATGATATGGAATCCCTATGGTGGAATGATGGCCGAAATTTCCGAGTCTGCAATTCCTTTCCCTCACAGAAAAGGTGTTTTGTACAAAATCCAGTACGTGACCACTTGGCAGGATGGAGAAAAGAACATGGCAAAACATATGGATTGGATGAGGAAGTTGTACAACTATATGGCACCATATGCCTCCATGTTCCCAAGAACGGCGTACGTCAACTACAGGGACTTGGACTTAGGCATGAACAAGAACACTAACACAAGCTTCATAGAAGCTGCTGTTTGGGGTGCCAAGTACTTCAAGGATAACTTCAACAGGTTAGTGCAAGTGAAAACCAAGGTAGACCCTGACAACTTCTTCAGGCACGAACAGAGTATCCCACCACTTCCCCGTTCTATGAAAAGAAAAGGAAGAGGAGTTGGGCAGTGGTAGATAGGCAGGAGTGCCATATTCAATATCTCTGATAGAAAAGGTATTGTCAATTCTTAAATAGTAGTTTAACTAAGGAAGCAGAAATAATTATCTACCTAATGGTCTGAAATTCACATTGAAGCGATGAATTTGTTTCTTGGACAGAATGCTTGTGTTGTCCTACAGTTTAAAAAGCGGTTCTAATGGTTTGTCTCAAATTTGTGCTCCTGCTCTGAGCTTTTTATGTTTCTTTAGGTTGTTATGATTGAATGGTTTGATCTATGTAAACAGGAATTTGTTTCCCTTTCAAAATTAAAGAAAAAGTGCTCTGGCTTTTCGCTCATATTTCCAGATATCAGAAGGAAAAGTCTGTTAAAAGATGCTGAACTTTCAAACCTGTGCACCCTTTTTAGTCTATTTCACTGGGCTCAGAAAATAGAAAGGAACATGCTCTTGTATGTTAAATGTCAACCTCTACAAGATGATTAACTCTCAATCACAACTATTATTAGTGCAATAATGTCTTGACTTGATGATTTATTCAAGTTGCCTCCCCTGTTTCGCCAAGTATACTGTTCTTCCAAGCGCACCTTAACCTGCTCCAGCAATCTGGGCTTCATCTTTACTTGCTTTCAAAGCGAAGAAAAAAAATGGTGATTATGGTAGTTAGGGGCTTGTGGTTCTACCACGCCCCACAGGTTACCTCTACTTTGTCTTAAAAATTGATTTAGGGCCTTCTAAGTTGCGAAAAACAAATTCTGAATTATGGAGAAGGATCCCTCCTTAGTGCTATCAAATCCAAAGCTTCTTATCCTATATTAGAATTTTTAATATGGATAAAGTGTGGAGTCCATTAATAAAAATTGAGCTTAAGGTCAATCATTATCAAATAATTAAAATTAGGCATTTGAATAGTTTGACCCTTACCATTTATAAACTCTTTAATATTTTTATATTTAATCAATATGAGATACTCTAACACCCCCTCAAGTGTAACTGAGACTAAACATCTAATTGTTACTTAAAATGAATGTGGTGCTAACCAGACTAGGCTGGGACTGCACATCTAGACGGATAACTAGAAAATTAATAATCCGGACTAAACCTACTCTAATACCATATTAGAACTTTTAATATAGGTATAGTGTAGAGCTTATCAATAAGAATTGAACTTGGGTCAATCATTGCCAAAATTACTAGAACTAGTCAATTGGATAGTTGACCCTTACCACTGTTAAACCGTTTAACATTGTCATGTTTAGTCAATATGAGATATTCTAACACTCTCCCTCAACTACAATTGAGACTGGACATCTAGTTGTCACATGAAATAAACGCAGTAGTAAACGAATAAAGCCGCTAAGATTGGACATTCAGACGGATAATCAGAAAATTAATAATCTGGACCAAACAGACTCTGATACCATATTAGAATTTTTAATATGGGTAGAGTATAAAGTCCATTAACAAAAATTATACTTGGGTCAACCATTGTTAAAATGACTAGTTCTAGTCATTTTTACAATAGGTCGAGAACCCGCTCTAATATCATTTATAATAGCCTAGATCACTCACCCACAGATATTGTTCACTTTGAGTTGCCCATCAAGCTAAGGTACTCACGGTTTTGCTCTTCTCGCACCTGAGAAAACGTGCTATAGGGAAGAGGTATCTGTACCCCTCGTCTTCAATTGATGTGGGATCTCACAACTAGAATCAGTGTGTATCCATCCTTGAATAGCTATAGATTTATGCGGTTCTATTACATTTACAATAAAGTTAAACTAGGGAGCAAGCATTGTAATAAGATGGGGGTTGGAAGTCCACAAAACAAAGGATAAACAATGAAGTAAATGGTGTTATAGAGATCTGAGAGAACTTGAGATTAAAACACAAAGTTTAAAGTGTTCTAGGGGTGTTGGACAGTTTTCTTAAAGTGTTATTTGCTCCCACTATACTTGCAAACCAGGTTAAATGAAAAATTACTTTTAGGATACAAAGAACACAAGAACATTCAAGTTGCAAGAGTATGAACGTTCTTCAAGAATTATAAATGCAGAGATTGTGTTGGTAAAAGTTGTTAAAAACGAAACATATTTTTAATCTTGACTAAAACTTATGTATATATATAGTTTTCATAACAACTATGTTTGTTCACTATCAATCACAACTTTTGAAAAGGAAGCCACCATTCAAAAAAGTCATATCTGTTTACTATAAGTCACAACTCTTAGAAAGGAAGCAGTTCTTCAGAACTCGCTAGCATAACGGGTTGGGAACTAACTCTATTAGCATTTGTAACAGCTCATACCACCCGCCCACAGATATTGTTCTCTTTGGGTTGCCCATCAAGCTAAGGCCCTCATGATTTTGCTCTTCCCGCACCCGAGAAAATGCATTTATAGGGTAGAGATATCTATATCCTTATAATGCATACTTCATTCTCCTCTCTAATTAATGTGAGATCTCACAACTGAACCAGTGCGCATATGTCCCTGAATAGCTACAGATTTGAGTGGTTCTATTACATTTACAATAAAGTTAAACTAGGGAGCAAGCATTGTAATAGAAACGGGGTTGGAAGTCCACAAAACAACGGATAAACAATGAAGTAGATGGTGTTGCAGAGAATTGAGAGAACTTGAGATCAAAGCACAAAGTTTAAAGTGTTCTAGGCATGTTGGACCCTTTCCTTAAAGTGTTATTTGCCCACACTATACTTGTAAACTAAGTTAAAGGTAAATTAATTCTAGGATACAAAGAACATAAGAACATTCAAGTTGCAAGAGTATGAATGTTCTTCAAGAATTATGAATGTAGAGGTTGTGTTGGTAAAAGTTGTTAAAAACAAAACATTTTTAATCTTGACTAAAACTCATGTATATTTAGAGTTTTCATAACAATTATGCCTATTCACTACTAGTCACAACTTTTGGAAAGGAAGCAACCCTTCAAAATAGTCATGTCTGTTCACTATAAGTCACAACTCTTAGAAAGGAATCAACCTTTTAGAACAGTTACATCTATTCACTATAAGTCACAACTTTTAGAAATGAAACAATCCTTCAAAATAGTCACATCTGTTCACTACAAGTCATAACTCTTAGAAAGGTTCACAAATTTTAGAAGGGAAGCAACCTTTTAGAACAGTCACGTCTATTCATTATAAGTCACAACCCTTATAAAGGAAGCAACCATTTGGAGCAGTCACGTCTATTCATTATAAGTCATAACTTTTGGAAAGGAAACAACCCTTCAGAACGGTCACATCTATTTACTACAAGTCACAACTCTTGGAAAAAAGTAATCCTTCAGAATATTCATATCTGTTCACTGTAAGTCACAACTCTTAGAAAGGAAACAACCCTTCACTTCCAAGCTTGACTTTAACTACTTATATCGCAAACTAATTTCTAACAATCCCCTACTTACTTTGTGACATAAGAAAAAATACAACACAAACAAGAAATCATGCCTAAAGGAAGGTAGCTTTCGCTTTAAAACATCCTATAGTATAAACATATCATAAAATCCAATATTGCTTAAACTATCATTCACAAAGGTTCAGACATGTTGCACACATGAACCTTCTTAGCATTCAATTAATTCACATTACAATTTTAACACCATTATCAACTTTGTGCTCATCCTAGTTCATGATGATATACAAGAGATTAACTTAAAATATTGTTAGAAGTGGCACCACTTCTATTGATCATATAGGTGAAAAGTATTCTAATTATGATTACATAACCATAAACAAGCACTCAAGAATAATTTCATTAAGAGATTTCTCTCAACTTTCTCACTTAAGAGTAACAAATTGCAGCACTAATTACTTGGAATGGTTTACATAATCTTAGTGCTCACAACCACTAAACAACTTGTTATTACCCTTTAAACCTTGCAATCTAAGAGTAGTACTAGAAGAAGGTTGAGTTACCATTGCTAGTGATTTTTGATTAAAAGGTTTTAATTCCATTCAAGATGTCGTCAAACTAACTAAATCTCGTACAAGAGGTTTAGTAAACGGATCTATCAAATTGTTATATGTCCTTACATAAACAATTAAGATGACATCTCTATTTAGCATTTCTTTAATAAATGCATATCTTAAGCTTATATGTCTAGATTTACTATTGAACATATTTTTCAATGCTCTAAACGTAATAGACTCATTATCACAATATAAGGTTATTGCAAGCATGGGACAAGGCCAAAGATCTATATCCAATAACAAATCTTTAGCCACTCAGCCTCCTTACAAGCAGAACATAGAGCTATAAATTTAGCTTCTATGGTAGAGTGAGTAATCACTGTTTGGTTCTTCAAAGCCCAAGAAATAGCTCCACCACTAAGCAAGAATACCCAACCATTTAGGAGTTTTTGGTCACTAATGCTTGTAATCCAACTAACATATGAAAATCCTTCAAGAACATTTGGAAAACTATTATAAGTATTCCAAAATCTTTTGTCTTCTTAAGATATCCCATCACTCTTTTAATAGCTTGCCAATGTTGTTGATTAAGACTTTTAGTGTATCTAACTGCTCTATACATTGAGTATGAGATATCCGATCTATTGCAACCCATTGCATACATTAGACTTCCAATTATACTATCATATTCAAGTTGTGCAATTGGATTATTTACATTCTCATGCAACTTAAAGTTAGGATCAAAAGGAGTACTTACCTCTTTCACATTCAAATGCTAATATTTTTTCAGGATTTACTCAACATAATATGATTGAGAGAGTGAAAAACCCCCCACTATGTTTATTAAATTTAATGCCTAAGATAATATCTACTTTACTAAGATCCTTCATCTTGAATTTAGAAAAAAGATACTTCTTGGTTTTAACCACACCTTTATACGTAGGACTAACAATGAGCATGCCATCTATATAGAGACAAATGATCACTCCATACTCTTCATTGAATTTATAATAAATGCACTTATCAACATTATTATATCTAAATCCATATGACAGTAAAACATATTCAAATTTCTCATGCCATTGTTTAGGTATATATTTTAAGCCATATAATGACTTGACTAGCTTATATACTTTCTTTTCATTTCCTAGTAGCACAAAGCCTTCTAGATGTTCCATATACACTTATTCATCTAAATAATCATTTAATAATGTTGTCTTTACATCCATTTGGTGTACATTTAAGGCTATAGATCGAAAGTAAAGCCAAAAGTAATCTTACCGATGTAATTCTGGCAACCGGTGCATATGTGTCAAAGTAATTGATTCCTTCTTTTTGCCTAAAACTTTAGCTACTAGCCTTGCTTTATAAGATAGAATAGTACCATCTGTGGCATATTTGCTTCAAAATACTCACTTACAACTAATTGGTTTCGACTTGTGAGGTAAATCAACTAGAACCCAAGTATTGTTAGACAATATTGAGTCCATTTCATCATTTACCGCTTCTCTCCAAAATGTCATATCCCTTAATTTCATTGCTTCACTAAACATTTTAGGATCTTCCTCTACATTTAATAAAACGTGAATTTTATTTAGTAGAGTATCCCTATTGCCTTCAACTAAGAAAATAATAGATTGTGAAGAAAAAAAATTTAAAGGCAGATATTTTTCCTTCCTTTGACGTTGACTCCTCCTAGGTTCATTTGGAGGGTTTACACTAAGTCTTTTTAACGCACTTGAGAGTTCAACACTTGGGGAAGGGATAGGTCCACTTAATGCATCCTTATTTACCATTGAGTCTTTAAGAAATAAATCCTCAAATAACTCTACATCCCTTGATCCTACAATCATATTAGAGTCAACTTCTAGTAGCCTATAAACTTTAGAATTTTCTGCATAGCCCACAAACACTTTTAAGGGCTTTTGGTCCCAACTTTGTTTTTGTTGTCAGAGACTCTATAGTAAGCTATACAACCCCACACTTTCAAATATGACAAGTTTGGCCTCCTTCCTTTCCATACTTCATATAGAGACACTTTAGTCTTTAAGGATAAAATTCGATTATGCAAATGACATGTAACCAACAAAGTCTCACCTCATAAGTTTTGGCAAACCCAAACTCAATAGCATAGAATTAACTATGTCTTGCAAAGCTCTATTTTTCCTTTCTCCAAACCATTTTGCTGGAGAGTATATGGTGGATTAGTTTGGTGTATACTACCATTTTATTCACAAAATTTTGATAACTCATTAGAGAAGTATTCTCCTCCTCTATCACTTCTCATTTTTACTTAATTGATTTTCAATAAGAGACTATATGTTTTAAACATATTAAATGTTTCATCCTTGGTTTTCATCAAATAAATATGCACAAATCTAGAGTAATCATCAATGAAAGTAATGAAGTATTTGTTACCACCCGTTGTTAAAAAAACCATTAAATTCACGTATATCTGAATGCACTAAATCAAGGAATTTTGTATGTCTTTCAACTTTAGGATAAGGAAGTTTGGTTATCTTTGCATGTATGCATGTTTCACATTTCTTATTCACTTAGGCATTATAAGAGATTAGTCCATTTTTAGACATATAAAGAAACACTTTATGACTAATATGTCCTAATCTACTATGCCATAAAGAATAAGAAACATCAACCAAATAAAGAGAAACATCATTCGCTTTATTAAGACTAAGCTTAAACATGCCATTACAAGGATATCCTTTTCCTACAAAAATACCATTCTTAGACACGATTACACTATTTAACTCAAGTCTAGCCTTCGAGCCCTTTTTTTTAGGATATCCACAGAAAGAACGTTCTTGATTACATCCGAAACATGAAGAACACTAGTGATCACTAACTTTTTGTTGGAAGTGAATAGCAAATGCACATCTCCCTTTCCATGCACCTTAGCTTTCACACCATTGGCCATGGCCATTTCATGTCCTTCAAGAACTTCATAGTTCTTGAATTGATCCTTGTTATTGCACATATGAATTGCTGCACTAGGATCATACCCCTAATCCTTAAAAGGAATTGATGTTGTGATGTGAAGTTCCATCACAGTATCAAGAGTCAAGGTTGCCACAATTTTTGCGCATTCGTAAAGAAGGTTAGCACTAAGAACATTGTTTCCTTCTTGCTTTTTGTTGGATCTACAGTCAGTCTTGTAATGCCCTTTCTTTCCACAATTATAGCAGACCCAATTCTTTTTCGTCTTTAACATTAGCATTTTTAGGTTTCTTCCTTTTAGAGTTGTTGGATTTCTTCTCATCCACAAAATTCACCTTTGGATCTCCTTCCACTTCTTTTCTTTGAAGAATTCTTGCACCTTCTTCAATTTGAAAATGCTTCAAAACATTATCGATAGTTAAAATTTCATAAGTGTGCAAGAAGAAGGCTACTTAGCAATAATTGCTTTTGCTTGTAATGATTCTAAAATTTCAACACCTAAGTCTTTAAGTTTTAAAACAATCACTTGTAAATTGTGGATTTGATACATAAGAAAGGAATCATCAATAAATTTAAACTCAAAATATCTTTTAATAAGAAACTTATTTGCACCTTACTTTTGAGATGCATATTCACATTTAAGCGATGCCCAAATTTCCTTTGGAGTTTTCATGGTGGTAGAGAGATCATAAAGGTTGTCTGAGAGGGTGTTGAGAATGTAACCCTTTCAAAGAAATTCATCTTCTTGTGTTTGTCTCGTTCATCCTTCCTTGTGTCTACTTTAACTTCCTTTGGAAGAGGAATCACAGGAAGAGTGGGATCAAGTACACATGCAAATTTCCAAAGTCATGAGGAAGAACATCATCTTGTCCTTACAATGATTGAAGTTGATGTAGATTCCATCAAGGCGATCTAACTTCACAAAGTCTTGGTTCATCACTTTGAGAGAGGATTTTTAAGTGGACTCCATGATAGCAACAAATAACACTTTAAGATTGTAATAGAATAGGGGTTGAAAGTCCACAAAACAAAGGATGAACAATTAAGAAAATAGTGTTGTAGAGAATTGAGAGAACTTGAGATCAAAACACAAAATTTAAAGTATTTTAGGCATGTGGGACACTTTCCTTAAAATGTTATTTGCCCACACTATACTTGCAAACTAGGTTAAAGGCAAATTACTTCTAGCATACAAAGAACAAAAGAACATTCAAGTTGCAAGAGTATGAATGTTCTTCACGAATTATAAATGTAGAGATTGTGTTGATAAAAGTTGTAAAAACAAAACATTTTAATCTTAACTAAAACTCATATATATATATATATATATATATATAGAGAGAGAGAGAGAGAGAGAGAGAGAGTTTTCATAACATTCATGTCTATTCACTACCAGTCACAACTTTTATAAAGGAAGCAACCTTTCAGGACAGTCACATCTGTTCACTATAAGTCACAACTCTTAGAAAGGAAACACCCCTTCAAAACAATCACGTTTGATCACTATAAGTCGTAACTTTTGAAAAGAAAAAAAACCCTTTAGAACAGTCACGTCTGTTCATTATAATTCACAACTCTTGGAAATAAAGCAACCCTTCAGAACAATCACATCTGTTCACTATAAGTCACAACTCTTGGAAAGGAAGTAACTCTTCAGAGCAGTCATGTCTGTTTACTATAAGTCACAACTCTTGAAATGGAAGTAACCCTTCAAAACAGTCACATTTGTTTACTATAATTCACAACTCCTAGAAAGGAAACAACCCTTTACTTCCAAGTTTGACTTTAACTACTTATATCACAAACTAATTTCTAACAAGCATTTGAAGGAATTAAAGTTAACGTCAACATTCTATAAAGTGCTAGGAAGGGTGGAGCTCTTGATTAAGGTACTACTATTCTACATTCTGTTACAATTCAAAAACATGTCTGTGCATGAATATGTATGATATATGTACGTACCTTCACAAGCGATTCAACATATATGAATCAAGCATTTTCTTAGCTTAGCTAGCTATGAGGCACTAATTCTTGTTTTGAATTGGGTAAACATCTAACAATACATTCAAATTCATATTGTGAAATCAGGACAAAACGGTCCAATCAGAAGAAATTTAGGAATAATAACAAGAGACTATTTAGGTTGCATCAGTATTACAAATCTTTTCTTTCTGATGCAGAGGTAAGGAGACATGTTCCGAAATGGATGTCTCCAAAAAATTGGAATAGTTTATGTGATTATTAGGCCTCTCCCAAAGTTTAGGTTTGTTTTATTTTCCTTCACATTTGCTTCCATTAATCTTGTTAGATGATTTAATGATTATCTTTTCTTCTTTATTTAGGAAAAATGTGGGAAGAAAAAGGTCAATAAAGAAAAAAAATGAAAACTTCTCACAATCAAAGCTCCGAATCATTTGTTGTTATCTAAAATGAATATATAAGATTTTTGTTTACAAGTTATAATTATATCAATAAACACTATATCATTTATTGTGCATTGTATTTTTTTTCCATAAAACTAAGTGAAAAAGAACTATATGGACAAGAGTGTAATAGGATCATACTATACAAACTCACTCACTATAAGGAAGGTCCAGGGTGGATGTCAGAAGAAGCGGAAAATAACTATGTATGTATAAATTTTTTTTTAAAATTTAAGTTTATTTATTTATACAGTACTAACTAATAATATTTGCACTGAATATTGGTTTTGTCTTTTTTTAATTTTAGAATTAGATGCAAGAATTGTTACAAAAATCAATGTCTAAGCGGAATGAGGTCAATGTAGAAGACATTTGTAATGTCGAGTTTGGTACACAATCCAGTTATATCAAAGCTCTTGGATTTGGTCCTAAGCCAAATGTTTCATCTTCTTCAAGATCAACATACATTCAATGTCTTGAAGAGGAAAAATAAGTGGCTTAAGGTTAAATTACAATATATTGAAAAAAAGTTGGTCAAGCTTGAAAAATACCTCAAAAAATTAATTGACCTAGATTATTAAAATAGTAAAGATGAAAATGAATGATATTAATAACATCTCTTATACTTTTTTCTTTTAATTCATGGTTTATTATAATTTAAGTTTAATACTTTTTTCTCATATTACAGATTTGAAGAAGATGCAATGGAGCTAAGTGATTTGTATTATATATTACAAACTAATATATGTATTTATTATTTTGTATATAAGTATTGTTGAAGTTGAAATTAAAATCTTTTGCACGAAGAAATTTAATGATATATTTTTTTATATACAATGCTTTAAATTATCAATTATTTTTGCACAATTTTTTGTATAATAAATTAAGAAAAATCTAAATATTATATACAATAATATGGATTAAAAATATAACAAATAATTATAATTCAACATTGTTTAATATTTCGTTAAAATATAGATTACAACTTTGCCTATATTTTACAAAACGTAACTAAAACTTTCTGGTTATGTTTTCAGAAAAGTAACTAAAAACCTTTGACTACGTTTCTTGAAATGTAAGAAAATACTTTTGACTACATTTATGAAAATGTAGCTAATAGTTTTTATCTACGAAAACAAAGCGTAGGAAAAATCTTTTAGTGACGATTAGTATAAAATGTTGGCCCCCAAATTTTTTTCTTGATAAATGGGCATGATTAGGTTAATTTTGAGATCTTGCCAGATTAGTGTACGTTGGAATTAAGTAGCCTACTTATGTTAATGAGATTATGTTACATAGTGAATTGGATTAAAGTAAAGTGATAAGTTGCATAAGGGGTATTTTGGGGAGATTCTTTAAGTGGGAAGGCTTTAAGGCTTTGAAGGAGGGCCAAAATAGAAAAATGAATTTATTGGCTTGCATTTTTTTAAAAGCCAAAAACGTGGTGAGGAAGAATAGAATAGAGAAAGCACAAAAGTAAGAAAGAAGGTAGAGAGAGTATCGTGGGTTTAGAGGGAGAAAAGAGTTTTGGGCTAGGTCTTGATTTTTCTCAACCTTCAAACAGGATTTTGAGAGTGATTGAGAAGGGAAAAAGATAGAGAAAGATAAGAGTCTTCATTTGAACCAACCTTTTTTTTTCATTTGAAGAAGATTTGAGGTAAGAGCATTTTAAGGCTTCAAATTTTTAGAAGGGGTTTTGATTTCAAGAGCTTAGAAAATGCATGGCTTAAGAGCTCTAGGATCAATTTATACTTTAGCTTCTTTGGTTTCTCATATGAAAATCTCTATTGATTTGGGGATTTTATTTTTGTTAAAAAGGGAATCAAGAAGGACAAGAGGAGCAAGAGAAGAGGCTCACTTGAGCACATTATCAACAAGAAATTCAAGGTGGGTTACATTTTTATAGTTGACTAATAAGCCATAAATATCTTCTTTCAAGAAAAGTGAAATAAATGCTTTCAACTACTTCCAAATGTGCATTTAAGTGTTCAATAAATGCTTTGAGAAAGCGCTGTATATTTTTGTCCATAAACTTTGTCAATAAAAAATTGAAATGATTTTGAAAAGATATGATGCCATGAAAGCGCAACTTTCTGATCTAATGGCATTTTGGGTAACAAGTTTACAAGTCATAAAATTACATGTTATGTGGGTTCGAGGTGATCCCCTAAGTATATCAAGTACACTTGTCTAAAGGCTTCTCTCGCCTGCCCGCTAGTGACATGGAGCTCCTTCATAGACTCCCATAAGTTCACAGCTATGCAAGGTCATTGAGTGGAATTGCGTAGTACGTTCTATTTTGGATTTACTCGAACTAATTTAATGTGTTTCTGTGTTCATGATGTGTTGACAGAAGTGATGAGCTCATATTATGCCTTAATGTGAGTTATTGAAATGAAGATAATTATTTTAATGGTTTTTTTTGCTTATTACCGATTATAAGATTGTTACTCACGGGCTTTAAGCTCAGCCCCTCAATCTTCGCCCACTCATTCAAGTGATGAGCAGGATATCGAGTAGGACAAAAGGACAAAGCAACATTCCTAGTTTTGATTATTTTGTATTTTGAAACAAGTTTGTAAAGTAGGGCTTTAGCTGCATTTTGAGCAGCTTATGTATCTTTTTGTATTTTTGGATTTTGATGTATTAATGTATTTGCGGCTTGAAATGCCCGCTAAAGTTTGGTAAAATTTTTTATATTTTTATGCAAATGGAAGATGCTTGCATATTTATTCATGACCCTCTCAAGTTTGTATGTTGAATTTTTTTTTGTTTCATAAAGGAAACTTCGCTTTCTGACTTAGGGAAAAATCTGGGATTAACCTAAGCTGATTTAGGCAAAGATGTCTTATAGTAAACCTTTCTGTCTTCTATTTAACGACAGTTAGCACGAAAATTTTGGACGTCTGAGCTAAAAGTCAGGATCTTTTTAAGGGAAGATGTACAAGAGAGGAGATACTTCTTCTGTCTTTTTGCTTCTTCTATGATGACGTCATCTCCTTCTGTGTTTTATATCGTTTGTGTTTTGTTTCTTCTATGATGATGTCATCTTCTTCTGTGTGACATCATCTCCTTTTGTATTTTTGCTTATGCCTTTTTGCTTCTTCTTCCTTTTCGTTCCTTCTGTGTTTTTGCTTATGCATTTTTGGCTTCTTCTGCCTTTTCGTTCCTTCTGTGTTTTTGCTTTTGCCTTTTTGGCTTCTTCTGTCTTTTCGTTACTTTTGTGTTTTTGCTTCTTCTGCATTTTCGTTCTTTCCGTGTTTTTACTTCTGCCTTTTCGTTCCTTCTGCGTTTTTGCTTATGCGTTTTTGCTTCTTTTGTCTTTTGGTTCCTTCTGTGTATTTGCTTATGCATTTTTGCTTCTTCTGCCTTTTCGTTCCTTCCGTGTTTTTGCTTATACCTTTTTATTTCTTCTATCTTTTGCTTCTCCTATCATTCGCCTTCCCCTATCTTCTATTCCTCTTCTGACTCCCTTCAGAAGATAAAATCCGACCTCAGAGTCTTCCTCAAAATTGTAGGTCTCTAAGCCTTTTTGGGAATCGTCCAAAGGAAATCTTCACTTGATATCCCAAATATCAGTTATACTAATTATCCCAAAGTTGAGTAAAATGATTAAGGTTAATGTCTGTTAGGAAGTAGTAAAAGTAAGTCTTCCTGGTGGGAGCACTCCTCCCTTACGGGACAAACATCCAGATGTCTCTTAGGCCGTCGGACTTGTGACCCTCAAGGGCGGGATATCCAACATAAAATGTCGCCTATAGTTTTCAGTTATGAAAATTTGGCAATATTTTCAATGATGAATATAAATTGTCACTAGTGACTATTAGCGATGACTTTTTAACCTTTAGTTATGATTTTTTTCATAGCCAAATGTCTTTTTTGTTATAATGATTCTCCCCAACTACTTTAAGATAATGAATCCTATATTGATTATTTAGTTATTTCCATATAATTAATGTTATATTTAATGATTATAGATTAAGTTTTTTGATAAAGATAGATTATAAGTAGTATAAAAATATAATAATCTCTATATAAGATACTTTGAAGATCTTATGTTAAAGAATCATTTACACAATCACCACAATAAAAATTTCTATAAACATATAATTAATTTTCTAAATCAAAATTTCATATCAAGTCAATCCGGTGAACTTGCTTTTTAACAAGTATACATAAGTTTATTTAGGTCTATGCAGACTTTAGTTTAGGAGAAATACAAGCTTGAAAATAACTAGTTAGAGTCGATTAGTAGCTTTTTTCTCTAAGTTTATAAACATTTTCCACCTTATATGTAGTAACCCAAGTTTAAGTTAACCTCATAACAAAAAAACACAAAACCGAAAATAGGTAACTAGGAGGGAGTTAGTTATATTTATCATAGATTAATAAACTTTTTCACTTCTCCTTTTTTTTTTTTCCAGTAAGGATTTGACACCCACCATATATAGGATATCACAATCTCCCCTCATTAAACCTTTAATGCCCTTATTAAGGTCCAATCCATTATCGAGATACATATACAAAATCTTTTATCCTTTTACAATATCGAATTTGTTCATTTTATACCCTCTAACTACTATTCATTTCTAATATTTTATGGATTCTGACCAAAGTAAAAATAGTTTATATTTTTGTTTATTTTTAAAATTTCATAAATAATAAAAATAAGTAAAATATGAACCTTTTTATAAAATAAAAATAAGTTCTATTTTATTATTTACGAAGATGGGCCAGATAGGTGTCCCGTTCCCTTGCCGGCCTTGACTTGTAGCCTACCAAAAGTTTCCCATTACTTTAAGGCCTTGCCACAGATAAGTCCGCCAAATTTCGCTTGGTTCACCCCAAGCTAGCTAACATGTGATACCGTTTATAATAACTCAAGCTTAGATTAACCCAATAGCAATTCCAATTCAAGTTTAAGAGAACCACAAATCAAAAGATAACAAGATAATAGTTGGAATGCAAATCTTTTTCTCTGATTCATAAATTCTTTCACGTGGGATGATATAAAAATAAAACATGCTCAAATTTATTCTTAAGGTTGAAAAGTTTATTTTATCATTTATCATCTACACCAAAATTTCAACATTTTACAACCTCTAAATAAATGTAATATTTTGAAAAATATGGAATGACCTCAATTGATGGAACCATTAAGGATCCCTTAATTCTACTGATTTGGCCAATTTCTTATTAAACAATCTGTATATTTAGTGAAAACCTCTAAAAATAAAAAGATCAGATCTCCTGTTCTATTTATAATATTTCTATCATGTTCTATTAAATTTTAACCACACATATATGAGTGAGATTTAATGAAACAGAGTTGAAACAAAGTAACTTAAAATAGAATAATACGTAATCAGGGATCTAAGGTGTTCAAATTTCTAGATTGTTAGGCACGATCATTGCATTCTAAGCTAAATCCTCAGCATCTTTGAGAGCAAAAACCTGAACGTAATTTCTATTAGTTACTTGCTTACACGACACTATCTCTCGCGTGTAGTGGCTTAAAACACCAAACTATACGAGAAATCAAGACTTAATTTTACCTAATATGAGTCTGTCAAGCGTTAAGGTGAAAACCTTGACTAACAATTTTTGTCATCCTTGACAATGGCCAAGTGAACGAAATTAACCTTAGGGGTTTTGTCAAATCTATGGATCATTGTAAATGGCTTTTATAATGTCATAGATTATCATAACGTTAAAATCTAACTTAAATTTTGTGCATTGTGTTGTGCTGTTTACACAATCTGGAGCGAACGAAATATTGTACCAAAGCCAACCAACCTCACCTTAATCTACGCCAGCGATTTGGGTTTGATCTTTCCTTACTACCAAACCCGATAAGAAAAATACCGATTATGAAAGCCGTCCTTTTCATAATTGGCGATGATTTTCAGCTTAGGGGTTATTTGGTTTTATTTTTATTTTTTTATTGTAATTTTTAATTTTTATTTTCAGTTTTTTTTGTTTTTTTATGAAATAAAAACTAAAATCTAGTTGCATTTTTCATTTTTATGACTGATAATAATTATATTTTAAATTAAATAAAGATAAATTATGTTAAATTAAATAAATTTATTTAATCTCTTATATAATATTTATTAACAACTTATTAATTAAATTATGTTATTTTAATAAAATAAATAATTTATAAATTAATATTTTATTAATATATTAATATTTATTTGAAATATATTTTAATTATTAAATCAAATGTTATTTAAATATTTAAATATTTTAAATTTAATTATATTTATTAATAATTATTAAAATTTAATTACATATAATTTAATTATAAAACTTAAATAAAATAAAATTATTTATAATTTTATTGATAATTATTTATAATTTATTAAATATATAATCTTGAATTAAAT
>JANTNU010000003.1:30429943-30449186 GCA_024752395.1 Erythroxylum havanense
TAGCATACTCATTAGTGTTATCATTTATATTTAATAACACTTATCACCTGTTACCGTATGTCATTTTTGTTGTAGTGTATAAAAAAAACAAAAGCACCTGTATATAACTGGAAGAAGTATGCTGATACAACCAAACTTCAATAGCTTCACAATATATCACAAGGATATATAAATGGTATTATATCTGTGATAGAGAAAAAATAAATAAAAAATTTAATATCTAATATTAAAAATAAAAAATAAAGAGCAAATTTTAATGATAAAGACACCCTAATTTCTAAAAATACAAGAAATTAACATACTTAGAAAAAATATAGTAAATAATATTCTAAGTTTTCCAAGTCAAATATTATCCTATTTTATAAGCCGTGAAAATGATTGAATATTATTATTATTATTATTTTATTATTACGACATGTTTAATAGAATCATACATATTTTTATAATAAAGGAAAACCGGCCATTTATGTAGTCTTTGAATTAGGTAATTTAAATTATTTGATTTAATCATATTATCACTAAAATTAAGTGAACTCTACAAGAACACAAATCTAACAATTATTTTATTACTTGTGGCAAAGTATAATGAAAATTACAATTATAAAAATTAAATTATTTATTAAAATTAAATTATTATAAATAATAAGTAATCTAAAAATAAAAAGAAGATACAAAAATAAATACAATACTATTTAATATAAATGTTATGATTTAAAATGCTAATATAATGTCCACGTTAATGAAAAATTACAAATTAATTATAACATATTCAAATATTTAATAAGCTAAAAATACATTAAAAATAAAAAATTTTACCTTTAAATTATACTCATAATTTAGAAGACAAAATTGTGAAATTTTTTGCTGTTAATTTTTGAGTTTGAGTATCTTAAATACATATATTGATGAAAATAAAAAATAGAAGGTAAGAATATTACTTAAATATTTCAAATTTATTTATAATTAACGAGTTAACGTTAACTTTCAAAGTTAACTTATTAAATTCTAACAAGGTTGTAAGCCTTTATCTAACCAAGACACCAACGTTTTCTCCTGTTTAAAAAACTATTTATAATTAACAAATGTTAACTTTCAAAGTTAACTTATTAAATGCTAAGAACATTGTAAGCCTTTATCTGACCAAGACACTAATGTTTTCTCCTGTTTAAGACCCTTTATTACTCACAATCACAAGTCACCAAAGACACCAACGATTTTCTCCATTAAATGCCCATTAAAGGGCCCCTTTACATTGGTGGGCCCTAGGCAGGGGCAGGCTTTATGTTGCTCCTGCACCTGCCCAGGGCCGACTTTGACTATATGTTGCTCCATTAAATTATAGTTTATCACATCCTTAAAATAACACAATTATTTTTTCTACCCTAAAAGGGTAGAACATGTTATAAAGAATAACATATGGTGAGATTGTGGATGTGTAGCTATGGGTGTGTGTTAGAAAATAGGATCTTTTACCATAAGCTTCTTCTCTTGCACAAGATTTGTTAATATTGATAGGCTGTGGTGTTTGTAATGGAAAGAATGCATCGATATTCCATGCCAAACATGGGAGGTATGTTAATCTTATTGTGTAGTTAATGCTCTAAATAAAATGTGGATATTGACATTCTGGTCATTGGTGATTACATTTATAAATAACAATTGGTATCAGAGCTCCATGGTCATTTGATTTTAGGGCTTATATTTGGATATAAACCTGTTTTTTCCAAACTAGTTTTTTTTTTGTCATGAATGACTTTAAAATGATTCATTGAAGGTGTAGAAAATGTTGTTAGTTGTTGTTGTTGTCTTTTACCTTTGATTTGGGTGAATGAATCATGATTTTTGAAAATTTTCAGGTTTTTGTTAATGGTCGAAACAGGTTAGAGACTTTCAAGTTTTGGAGCACTTTTGGATGAAATGAGTACTGAAAATGCATAGAGCATGAAAATGGGAGAAAATCCCTCAAATCTCGTTGGAAATCTGGGACCAATGAGGAAGTTTAAGTCAGGTAGACTCGCGCACCCGCGTGCCCAACTCAGAGTCAGGGACGATCAATACGACGTCGTCCCAACCCTGTTAATTATATATATAATTTTTAAAATAAAAAATTTAAAAAATTTCTGAACAGTGATGTGTGGGGGCACTGAAAGGACATTTTGGACCATTTTTCTTCATTTTGCTCCATTTTTTAATTATGTCTTTTCATATGTTTATGCACAAGATTAATCATCTGATAGTTCTAATTGTTTTTAATCTTATTGTGGCATAAATATGATTATTTGTTGAAAATAGTGAATACTTATTTTTACCTGTCATAGAATTGAGCATGTGAAACTATTTGTGATGAGGAATTTTCTTTTAAATTTGTATGTTTTTCCTCTAAAATAATGTTAAGATGTATGCGGGTATTACTTATCCTATCAATAATTACTACTTAGTAGAATGTTTAATATGGTGAAGAAATTTTTTATTGAAATATTATGAACCACATAATTTTCTATTCTTTCGATAGTACATTGATGATTTGGCTGTAATATTTAATAAATTGTTCTTACTTGTGAATGAGTTATGTATTTGTTTAAGGAACTGTAATATGAATGATACAAGTAATTTTAAGAAAAAGAGCACACATTACATTATTATATTTTAACAAACACATCATGGTTGTTGCTCTTGGTTCTTATTTAGTTTTAAGCAATCCGAGAGTCTTTACCATCTTGACGCTAAATGGAACGAACCACAAGCAGTGGGTTGAATCTCTCATCATGATGAATTTGACTATTATGCGAATGGACTTGGCCCTGAGAATTGATGCACCACCTAAATCCACTAATGATGCTACTGAGAAGGATAAGAAGTACTATGAGGAGTAGAAGTACTCTAACTGATGTTATTTGATGATTATGAGGTATCACATGGATGAACCCATTGGTGATAGTATTTTTGAGGCTGATAATGCAAAGAATTTTCTTGTTGCCATTAAAAAGAAGTACAAGAAGTTCTCAAAGAATGAGAAGAATGAGTACTTAAATATGTTTCATGACACCATTTATGATGGTGCAAGTGACATTAGAGCTCACATCGACAAGCTCATGGGTTGCTAACATAAGATTACGTGCCTGTTTGTTTCAGTTTTTGTAGGCGAATAAGAACTTTTTTCATCGCAAAAGTTATTTTTAAGAAAAATGAGTATTTGGCTGTAAAATTCAAAAGTACTTTTTCATAAAAATGACTTTTTTGAAAGCTAAAATACTGCTTTTTGAGAAGCTCAAATTTGAAGATTTTCAAAAAAGCACTTTCTCAGGTAGATTTTTCATATCAATTAATGAGCCTATTTTTTAGTCCTCTTTATCCTTATGTTTTTATACATACTTCCCATAATACTCACAAACACATCTTTACGTTTATTTTGAAATTTATATAATATTATTTATTTTTAATATGTTTTAATATTTATTTTTTATATTAGTTTTACTTATATTATAATCCGTATAAAAGATTTGATTAGATATATTTTCGTTTACGTTTCATATGATTTAAAATTATATAATAATTAATATATTGTGCTTGCGTATTGTTTAATATATTTTAAATAATATTTATATTTCATAAATAATTTTTATTATAAAATAAAATATAGTTAAAATTAAAAGTACTTTTTATTTTTATATTATCAAATAGTCTATTGTATGAAGTTCTTTCAAAAAAGCTTTTTTTAAAATGACAGCTAAATAGTCAACTGATTTCTTATAAAAACTCTACTGACAAAAACTTTACTAATATAAGCCCATCCAAACAGGCACTAAGGCTATGGATATAAACCTTGGTGAGGATTACATGGTATGATTTGTGATGGAGATCCTTCCTTCAAAATTTGATTCGATCAAATCAAACTATAATGCTCAGAAAAAGTAATGGACTGTTGAGGAAATGACAACTATTCTTGCAAGAAAGAGGATGACATGAAAAAGGGAAGAGCAAGAAGTATCTCCATGATGACAAACCATAACAATTCTCAAAAGTGAAAGCCTTTTAAGAAAAAAGTTGTTAGTCCTAAAGGAAGTGGGCAGGTGGACTCATCTTATGTTTGTCAGAAGAATAATTTTTTCAAAGGGAAGTGCAAATTTTGTCATAATTTTGGGCACAAGAAAATTGATTGTTGAAAGCTCAAAGCTCACATAAAGAAGAAAGGTAATTGTTTTGTGATGGTTTGTTTAGAGTCCAATATTATTGATGTTAGATACTGGAGCAACAATTCACATTACGAATTTCTTGCAGAAATTGATAAGTCGAAGAAGGCTGACTAGTTTTGAGCAACATATGTATATGAGAGATGACACCAAAGTCTAAGTGGAATTTTTTGGGACAGTTAGACTACAGTTGAATACAAGACATCTTTTGGTGTTACATGATGTCATTTATTTACCCTCTATTAGGAAGAATTTGATTTCTATATCTATTTTGGATAGACTAGGTTATAATCTTCTTTTTAGAACTAGAAAACTAACTTTGTATCGTAATTCTCTTTTGGTGGGAAATGAAATTTTATGTGAAAATTTATGCAAACTTGAGTTGAATGATGTTAGTGTTGTTTCTTCTTCTTCTCTTAATACTATTTGTTGGTTCTAAACGTATGTGGTTTAATTTGAGATCTTCTATTTTATAACACAAACATTTAAGTCATATTTTTAGAGGAAAAATGGAGAGGTTGGTAAAAGATGATGTACTTAAGGATCTTGATTTTTAAGATTTCAGTGCCTGTATTGATTGTATTAAAGAAAAGTTGATCGCTAAGGTTGAAAAAAGCAAAATAGACAAGTGCTTAGAATTGTTGGAGTTGATTTATACTAATATATATGGACCATTTATTCTACCTGCTATGGGTGGTTATAAATACTTCATCACTTTTATTGATGATTTTTCTAGGTACAGTCATGTGGAGCTCATTCGTGAAAAATCTAAATCTTTAGAGGTGTTTAAGATTTTTAAGAAAAATGTTGAGCTTCAAAAGGGGAAGAAAATTAAGGTAGTTAATTCTGACAGAAGGTGGAGAGTATTATGGGCATTATGATGAGATTTGAAGGAATCCAGGGCCTTTTAGTAGATATTTGCAAGAATGTAGTATTGAAGCAAAATATACAATGTCAGGAACACCTCAGCAGAATGGAATTGCTGAAAAAAGAAACCTCACACTTCTTGATATGTTACAGTGTACGTTGATTCATTCTAGTTTGTCAAAATTTTTGTGAGTTTAGCTACTTATACCTTGAATTAAGTACCTAGCAAATCAGTCTCAAAAACTCCATGAGTTATGATCAGGTAAGAAATCAAGCTCGCGCCATTTTCATATTAAGGGATGCAAAGCAGAAGTAAGGCCCTATAATCCACAATCTAAGAAGCTTAATCCGAAAATTATTAGTAGTTACTTTGTAGATTACACTTTCAGATCGAGGAGTTCTAGATTTTATTGTTCATCTCACACGACCAGAATTTGTAACACACACCCTGATATTGTACTTATGGTAGATGACCCTATTTTCTAACACACGCCTTGATATTGCTTTTTTTGTAGGTATATTGGGAAGATACTTAAGTGATCTTGAACTTAGTCATTAGAAAGCGGCTAAGAAAGTCATGAGATATCTTTTTGGAAGCAATGATCATATGTTGACTTATCGGAGAATTGACACTCTTGATATAGTTAGGTTTAGTGACGCTGATTATGCAAGATACGTGGATGATAAAAAGTCCCCTTCAGGCTACATCTTTATGATGGTTTGAGGAGCTGTATTATGGAAAAGTATCAAACAGACACTCACCGCGTCTTCTATAATGGAGGTAGAGTATATGACATGCTATGAGGCAGCTTGTCAAGCAATATGGTTGCAGAATTTATTTCAATATTGGGTATTGTAGACTCTACTTTGAGTCTGTTGAAATTGTATTGTGATAACTCTATAGCTGTAGCTTCTCTAAGAATACTAGAAGTACTTACTTAAATTATATTGATATAAAGTACTATTTTGTTAAAAAGAAAGTCGTTGAATCCCTCATTACTGTTGAGTATATGCCTACAGTTAACATATTAGCAAATTCATTTACAAAAGGCTTATCTATATGTGTGATTGTAGAACACATCTCTTGCATGGATTGTTAGGAGCTTAGCTTGATAAGATTAGTGGGAGTTTGCTATTTTGTATTGAACATGTTAGTACTTTGTAGGAATTGCTTATATCTTATATCTATGAAACATGCATAATGATATTTGCAATCATTTCTTGTTGATATTAACATATATATGTTGATGTACATATGTAATTTGACGAAATGACAAGTACAAAAGGAGACAAATGTGTAGTCTAAGTTGTTGTACTGCATGTATGTTGTTTTAATAGCTATTGTTGTATTTGAACATCCCCAGGGCTTAATCATGTGCAGTAAATATATCATGTCGATATGATATTGCATGTGATTTGTTTGACTACCTTTAAATGATGGAGATTGGTACCGTGGTTTGATTATATTGTTCTAGTGCGAGAATGTTAGAAATATATGGACTAATATAATCACAACATTAATTACATATTCACAACCATTAATTGAATTGCCTAATGTATATTTAATAACCATAATGGGATGGTTAATAATTTACTAATTACATTTGAAGCACATAATAGTACCCTAATAACTATATGTTGGACCATTAAATTATAGTTCATCACATCCTTGAAATGACACTGTTATCCTTTTCTACTCCTTAGGGTAAAACATATTATAAAGAATAATGCATTGTGAGATTGTGGGTGTGTATTAGAAAATATGGTCTTCTATCATAAGCTTCCTTTCATGCACAAGATTTATTGATGTTGATAGTTATGGTGTTTATAATGAAGAGAGTGCATCAAGATTTTATACTAAACATTGGAGGTATGCTAATCTTATCGTGTAGTTAATACTCTAAACAAAATGTGGATCTTGACATTGTAGTCATTGATGATTGCATTTAGAAAAAATACGATTGAGAAAAGACAACCATTTGTAATGTTTTTTATTCAATATTAATGATTTGTTTAGAAAGGTTAACCCAAAATTTAAAGAATTCAAATATTGGGATCATAGAAATAGATTCAAACAGAAAAAAAAATATCTCTAATAAAATTTAGAAAGGATTTGACGAGTGATACCTACCAATAAAGGTACTTCTAATTATTACTGCATCTCCCGACAAATGCCCCCCATCCTCCATATATGTTTTTAAGTTCTCTATAACAAAGCACGCTTAATATTTTATAAGTCCTGAGCAAAGTAAGAAATGAGCCTTATTTTATTTTATTATTTATGAGGATTGAGTGAACTTTTATAAAGAACAAAAAGAAACAATATATGACTTTTTTTGTTGTTCTTTATAAAGGTAAAAACTAAGCCCTATTTTACTTCATTTTATTCTTTATGAAAATAAAAAATAGACCTTATTTTGTTCTTCACGTAAGTAGACTCTAAGCAGGTACCATGTCTGCCCTTATCTAGATATGGGAATGCCCATAGCTTATAGTTTTGTGTATCCAATTTTCTTTAAACGTGTTAAAATAAAATGTACAGGTGTTCTCAATCAATATTTACCCTCCCTTCACAGCTTATATTTTGTATTCTAAAAAACAAAAATTATTCATATATCCTCAACCATTATAATTTGATTATTTTAATTTCTGTTTTACTTTGATTTTGTTTGCTTATAATTACTGACTAAAGAAGCCAAGCAGCGAAACATTTCAAAAGTATTTTCCAATTGGCTTGTGATTGGTGGGCTTAGTATCTTCGACAAATTGCAATAACTTGTCAACATCTACGTATGAAAAAGATTAAATTAAAATTTTTATAAATTTTATGTTTCGTATATATCTCTTCGAAAGGAAAAGTTTTCTGATAAATTTTATATTTCATATATATATATATGTCTCTTTCAAAGGGAGAGTCTTTGTAGTATGTTTGTGGTTGAACTTTTTATTAACCCGTTAGAATGTGCCAAAAGAGTCAATAAATTCTTTTCAATACAAATGAAGTATCCCTGGAGTAAATCTTTATTTGCTTATCCAGTATTTATTATTCAGAATGAAATGAATGCTCTTTGTCAAGAAAATAAATCCAAGTGTGAAGTCATTCGATCCAGAAAAGTCAATAAAGTTCGTGAGTCTTTAATTCAGAGGCACCGACAAGCACTTCTGCTTCAAAGTAGCATAAAAAGCTTGTGAATGAACTGGAAGAGCAAAATTTGCAGGGTTATTAAATTATGGGATTGGGATTTCCCAAAACTTCATGGCTTGTGTTTGTGCTTGTCACCATTCTCTTGATCTCAAGTTTTGCTAGTTGTAGGCGCTCCCATGATGAATATTTTACTTCAACCAAATGGGAATCTAAGAGGAAAGTCCCTGCTGGCCCAGATCCCATTCACAACCAACTTCCTGCAGGTAGCCCTCCATCAACTGTTGGTGGAAGTTCAAATCCTCTTCCCAAGCCTACTCCACTTAATTAAGGTTGCATCAACTATCTTGGGGATAAAGAGGAGGGTTCCCAACGGCCCAAATAAGAAATGAATGTTGGTTGCAGCTCCTAAGTCCTAATAACCGAAAGCTCGCATGGTGCTTGCTCACCCTTATGAGGTATTTCTAATTTCCGTTGTACTTAAACAAGACGGTCTGGTTTCGTAAGTGTTCCTGTTCTACGAGGAAATGGAGTTTTTATCTATGAAATAATTGTGCCTCCATAAGTATTGTCAATATTGTCGTAAATAAATATATAAATTGAAAAGGATCAAGTGGTTAGCAGTTCCTAACTCGAATTTAAGGATTAGGAACTTTGAATTTATGCTTCATAAGTCTTAGATCAACAATCTTTTCCATAAGATAGAAACAGTGATTTATCGGATACTGTTCGAAGGTATACCTAAACATGAACATGTAACTGCAATCTCAAGTAGCCGAGCCCGCTGATACAAACCTCGTTAAGCTATCATGAAAGCAATTACTTTGTTCTTTTGGTGCTACGTCAAAGAACTTTCCAAGTTCAGTCCATCTTAAATAAGTAAGCGTTTACATTAAAGAAATAATTCATCATACCTCTCGGAATCTTCGCGTGTTATTGCTGCAAGATGACGAGTGGGAATGCTTTGTTCGTGCCTGAAGAAATTATCAGGATCAACTTGAGTCTTTATTTTCACCAGTCTGTCGAAGTTTCCCTTGAAATACTTACTTCCATAAACTAGAGCTTCCTCGTATGTTCCATTTCCATTGGTACCAATGCTTCCGTTGTCAATATCCCGATAGTTGAGGAAAGCCTCTCTAGGATTCTTAGAGACATAAGGGGTCATGACTTCATAAAGGGTTCTTGTCAAATTTATGTGCCGATCTTTCGTTTCAGCCCCTCCTTCAAACCAGTTCACAAGATATTGAATTTTGAAGATGTTTCCAGCTCTGTGTGGGAATGGAGTTGCTGTCTCTGAAATTTCACTCATTTTGCCACCGTACGGATTCCATTGCATTGATACTTCCCCGAGTTCGATCATAACCTTCCAAAGGGACTCCAAGTCTGCCTTTGGAATAGGCTGCTTAACATAATCTGATTTGCGTTTGAAGTAAACAGAACGGTTTAAATTTCTGGAAAGTAAAACTTCAATCTTAGTTTCTTTTGGAGTGCCGAACCAGAACAAGAGAGATTCAACCCATCTCATCTCAATGCAATCCTTCTTCTGCAGACCAAGTTCGGGAAAGTTGGCACTCATAAGTTTGAGTAGTCTTTCGGCCGAGCCCAGAAACATGAATATAAATGAAATCTTTACAGTCATTTTGCCTTCTTCGGGCCCATTAACAGGTTGCAGACTCAATCTGATGAACACTTCTCGATCTAGCTTGTCTGCGATGTTCTGCCACTTCCAAACAAGCTCAGTGGCACCTTCCTCCAGGGTTTTATCAACATTGGCGACAGTGATATTCTCAGGGAGTTGCACCATATTTATTTTCCACGAAAGAACTACTCCAAAACTTGCTGCACCTCCTCCTCGAATGGCCCAAAAGAGATCCTCCCCCATCGATTCTCTATCAAGAATTCTACCATTCACATCAACTATCTTTGCGTCGACAATGTTATCTACCGATAGCCCATATTTTCTCATCATGTTCCCGTACCCTCCTCCTGTAAAGTGTCCTCCCAAGCCCAGTGTAAAACAGACTCCAGCAGGAAAACCATGGCTATTACTTTTCTCCGCAATGCGGTAATAAAGTTCGCCAAGAGTTGCACCTGCATCAACCCAAGCACTTTCATCTGATATATTGATATTGATGGATCGAATATTTGACATGTCCAGGAGGACAAAAGGGACTTCTGATACATAAGAAAGGCCCTCGTAATCATGACCTCCACTTCGGATTCTAATCTGCAAGTCATGGTCTTTAGCGCATATTACAGTTGCTTGGACATGAGATTCATGATTGGGAGCGACAATAACACGGGGTTTTGGGGTAGAAGAGGTCAAAAATATTCGATTTCTTGCATAAGACTGCAAAACAGATGAAAACGTAGAATTTTCAGGAGTGTAAATAACATCAGACACGGGATCTGATTCCTGATAATGTTGCTGTTGAAGGCATTCAATGAATTTGTTTTGAGCTGTAACTGGGCTACCTAGCGAAGCAAAGATGAACGTTAAAGGTAGACAAACTTTTGCAACCATTTTATGCTTCATTTTCTGTCGACGGCTTTGTATTGTGAATTGTAACCTATAACTCTCAGGTGTACTTATACTGGAAATCGAAACTTTACGTTGGATTTAACTTGTAAGGATTTATCAATCCTGATGACCGGTTTGAATCTTTGGATGGTCAACATTTTGCACTTCTAGAAGGCAATCGTTTTATATCAACAAACATTTCTGATTTTTTAAATAGCATCAGTTATGTGCTTTGCCATGAACCATATAAAAGATTTATGATTTTGCTGCTAAATCGTAAGGGTAGATGGATTACATGATCCAGCTTGATTTTATAAAGTTTAATTTATAGGGTAATTAACTGTTAAAAAGTGCTTAACTCATCCCTAAAAGTTAGCTCAAGAGGAGGAGGTTTGCATACTATTATAAATTGTTTAATGATCTTATAGTTGTCTGATATGAGATTCCTGACACACCCCTCTCAGTCCAGAGCAGGATTGGACATCTGATGGACATATTGGACAAAAGGATATAACCGAGCACTGCCTCAAACCATCGAAACAAACTGACTTGGCTCTGATACCATGTTAGAAAGTGTCTAACTCATCCCCAAAAGCTAGCTCAAGAAGAGGAGGTTTGCATACTATTATAAATTGTTTAATGATCTTATAGTTATCCGATGTGGGATTCCTGACATTAACCTTAATGGTAATAATACAATAGTCTAACCGCTAAAGAAAGTCTTTTACTTTTTACATCTATTTGTTGCAGAATCGTAATCCATTCTAGGTGAAAATAAAGGAGCAGAGAAGAGGGTACACTGCTCAACTTGGAAGTGAAGAATTGCGTTCGTGTCGCTTTTGGCCTGTGAAGTAAAGATAAACCGAACCAACAACTTGCAAGGGATAAGAACTTGAATACATGTCATCCATTCCACTGGCGGCTTAATCATTAGAAAAGAGTAAAAGGCTATCTAGTTTAACAAGATTTCAGCTGGGACAAGTATTTCATTGTAATCCAAGCAAACAAGCGACCATTATCATAACACCTTTCCACAACGTACGACACAAGTAAATTGACTAGGGCATCATAGAAGATACTTGTTCATTGAGATCTCAAAATTTGAAAGTTATGATATTTATAAATTGATTATATTTAATATCTCAAGGATATAATTTTTAATATTTCTTCATTGAGTTAGAGGTTAATGTTGTTTGTTTAAAAAGTATAGGTTTGATTGATTATGGAAGTAACACTTAAGAAATAAGGAAATTTTTGATGAAAGTATAATGATTTAGTGGTAGGCATGTTAGTTGACTAGTGTTCCTTAACACTGATCGTCTAGTATGTTCAAAAATTACTTTCTAGGAAATTATTTTGACAATATCAAACATCATTTTTATTGAAAATAAACCTTAGCAACCAAAAGAACAACAAAAGGGGAGGGTTTGAGAGGGAAAAAAGAAGGAAAAAGAATGTGATTCTAGTGAAATATATTTATGTAGGATTTGGTAATGTTTGAACATCTTTCAAGTACATAAACTTGATCTATGGTGCCTTTTGAACAAAAGTTGGTAGCATATTTCAATTAGGTATTTCAAAGTTTATTATTTTATTAATTATGCCTATTAAATGTCTTATTATGTGTTAATTAATTATCTGTAACCTTTAGTTTTCATTTTTGGATAGATTAGTGAAGATCTACAATTCAAGGTACTTTTAAAGTTAGACAACATCAGCTCTATTGGTTATTAACCAAGTCTGCAGTATAGCTATTTTATAGCTTTAAGTTGTTATTTTATTTTATTTTTAGTTGTAGATATTTTTCCTAATTTCTAGAGTTGTAGATATATGTTTTCCTAATTTTTAGTAGAATCTTTTTATTTTTAGTGGGACTATAGGTTTAAGAAAATGTGGGTTTCTTTGTAAGCCTATATAAGGCTATTAAATGGATTGGATAAATATTCCTACCATTTTTAAGCAAAAGTTTTAGTTCGGCCTCACATTATTCTTTTATTATTGAGATCGTAGTTCTTGTTTGGTTTTAACATTTGGTATTAGAGTCTGCATAATGAATGATCTTCAAGTAGTTGGAGAGATAAAGAAGCTCAATAACCAGAACTACAGTACATGGGCAATGTGTATGATGTCTTATTTGCAAGGCCAAGATATTTGGGAGATCGTCAACAAAATTAATGTTAGACATTCAAAGGCAGAAGATGGCAATGAAATGATGTGAAGATGGAAGGTTAATGCAGGTAAGGCAATGTTTACTCTCAAAACAATAATTAAAGAAGATGTGTTGAGCATATTCGAGATGCCAAAACATCAAAGGAAGTTTAGGATACACTTGCTGCACTTTTCTCAAAGAAGAATGATGCAAGGATGCAAATTTTAGAGAGTGAGCTACCATCAACAACTCAACATGATATGACAATTCTCTAATACTTCCATAAAGTAAAGTCAATATGTCACAACATTTTAGAATTGGATCCAATAACTCCAATTAGGTAAACCAGGATAAAAAGAATAACTATCCATGGTTTGGGACTTGAACACAGAGGATTTGTTGTTGCAGTACAAGGATGGTTAAATTAACCACCACTTGTTGAGTTTGAAATTTTGCTTGCTGGTTAAGAAGCCATGGCTAAGCAAATGGCTGAAGTCTCATTGAAGAGTGAAGAAGAAGCACTCTACGTCAATAAAAGCAAAGGGAACTCCAAACAACATATTATTGGTGGATCTAAAAGCAATAATGACAAAGTGAAAAGTAATCGAGGAGATGGAAGTCCTTGCTCAAAGGGAGCTTTAAAAACTCACGAAAATAATAGAAGATTTGAAGGGAAGTGTTACAAATTGTGGGGAAAAGGGTCATATGGTGAAAGATTGATGGTCCAAGAAAAAGGTTTGTGGAAAGCAATGCTACTACTTCCAATGCAATGGAGAAAAGTGAAGATGATTGGGATGTTGAAGTATTTTTTGTTATAGATTAGAAGGAGTTAGCATTTACAACAACAATATCTGGATTAGTTGATCAACAGAATGATCATCTTTTTTTCTTGCTTTCCATATCTCTCCAAATAAGTTTGACATAAATTGTGGTTAGAATGCCTACTTACATTTATGATGGTTGAAGATATGAGGGATTTTAGTTGTTTATTGTGGGTTTATCAAGAAAAATGGTTCGGCTAAAAAATTTTAACAAAGGATATTGAATTAGGTTGGCTTTTTAAGCTAAAGGGTTAAAACAAAGATGGCCTTTATCATTTTTGTGCATGCATGTATAGATGTGGTCTCAAGTTGATTCCAAGCAAGTTCTAGTAATAGGCCCAACAAATCTTTCAACATTAAATGCTTTTACTGTGGTGGAAAAGGCCACACATAGAAGAATTGCCAGAAGTTGAAAACAGAAGGCAAAAGGAATCAGGAACCAAAGAAGAATGATGTTAGCAATCAAAATCAAATTATCGTCACCGAGGATTTACTTATGATTTGGGATGAGGAGATTAGTATTCTACGATAAAAAAGAGTTAGTTGTTGATAATGGCGCCTCAACTTACGCGACTACTCAATAGGTATTGTTTATATCTTATACATCTGGAGATTATGGGCATGTGAAGGTGGGAAATTGTGGCTTTACACAAGCCATTGGCATTGGAGAAATTTGTTTAGAGACCAATAACCACATGAGATTAGTACTGAAAAATGACAAACATATTTTAAATATTAGATTTAGTATCATATCAATGGGAAAGCTTGATTATGAAGGGTTTTGCAGCACATTCAAGGACCATGACTGTGGCCAAGGTTAAGAAGCATGAGAAGCTGTACATGATGCAACTCAACACTCCCAGTAGTAGTATCAATGCTATAGAAGATGTAGATGCAACTAAGTTGTGCCACAAAAGACTCAACTACATGAGTGAGAAAGGCTTAGCATGGTTAAGAGGGGACATCTATCTAGCGTCAAGAGTACGTGTCTAAGAAAGTGTGCTCATTGCCTAGCAGGAAAGCATAATCGTGTTGCTTTTAAGAGTTCACCTCCCTCCAAAAAACCAAATGTACTTGATTTGGTACATTCTGACGTATGCGGTCCGATGAAGACAAAGTCACTTAATAATGATCTTTTCTTTGTGACTTTTATTGATGATCACTTAAGAAAGGTTTGGGCTTACACCTTAAAATCAAAGGATCAAGAGTTAGAGGTCTTCAAACAATTTCAAGCTTCAGTCGAATGAGAGACAGCGAAGAAACTGAAATGCATCCAAACTAATAATAAAGGAGAGTATTCTGGTCCATTTAATAAGTATTGCAAAGAGCAAGGCATTTGACATCAGAAGACACTGCCAAAGACACTACTGTTGAATGGTTTAGCAGAAAGGTTGAATAAAACTCTAGTGGAGATAGTCAAATGCTTATTATCATAAGCAAAGCTACTAAAACAGTTTTAGGGTGAGGCATTAAATATAGTAATGCATGTGGTGAATCTCTCACCCTCTGTTCCATTGAAGTCTAATGTGCCTGATAGAGTTTAGCCAAGAAAAGATGTCAAATATGATCATCTTCGTGTCTTTAGATGCAAGTTGTTCGTGCATATTCCTAAAAACAAGAGATCCAAACTTGATGATAAGACAAAGTTGTGCATCTTTCTATATTGCAGACTTTATAATCTAGTTAGCAAGAAGCTTACCCGAAGCTATGATATTGCATTCGTACAAAATGAGACCATCAAAGATATCCAAAAGGCAAAAGATGCAACACCCAAAGATATTAGTGATGTGCTTAATCTGGATCCAATTAGCAAGGTACTGGTATAAGAGAATGTTGAGGAGAAATACTCAACAGGATGTAGTTGATAAGGATGTTCCTTTACCAGTAGAGGCAGATCATGGAAATGATGACCAGCCACAGGAAGCAGAGGATCTATCCACTCAGATGATCTGATAAAGACAAAAACCTTCTACTCGATACTCTCCAGATGAATATATGTTACTCACTAACAGGGGAGAACTTGAGAATTATGAAGAAGCTATAGAAGATGAACACAAGCAACAGTAGGTTGAAGTCATGAAAGAAGAGATGAAGTCACTCTTTGAGAATCACACTTTTGACCTAGTAAAGCTCCCTAAATTAAAAAGAGTTTTGAAGAATAGATGGGTGTTTAGGGTAAAGCATGAAGAATAGTCTTTATGGCCACATTACAAAGCTAAGGTGGTGGTCAAGGGATTTAGTCAGAGAAGGGGTACCGATTTCTATGAAATATTCTTACCAGTGGTGAAGAAGTCATCCATTTAAGTTCTCCTAGGCTTAGTAACTAGTCTTGATATAGAAGTTGAGCAGATAGATATGAAGATTGCCTTCCTTCTTGACGATTTGGAGGAAGAAATCTATATGAAGAAACTAGAGGGTTTCAAAGTTAAGAGAAAAGAAGATTATATGTGTAGGTTGAGGAAGACTATTTATGGCTTAAAAATAGCATTGAGACAATGGTACAAGAAATTTGAGTCAGTTATAGGGGAGCAAGGCTATAAGAAAATGACTTCTAATCATTTTGTTTTCATATAGAAATTCTTTGAAGATGATTTCATTATTTTACTGCTTTATGTTGATGACATCTTGATTGTTGGCAAAAATATTACCAAAATTAACAAGCTAAAGAAGTAGTTGGGCAAGCCTTTTGCTATGAAAGACACCAGTAACGTAGATCCTTGGTATAAGGATTACTCGAGACAAAAGTACAAAGAGGTTACATTTATCTCAGAAGAAGTACATTCAGAAGGTGTTTCAAAGATTCAACATGGAAAATGATAAAGTAGTTAGTTCCCCTCTTACTACCTACTTTAAGTTAAACAGTAAATACAGTCCTTCTACAGAAGCATAGATGAGAGATATGCAGAATATTCCTTACTCTTTAGTAGTAGGAAGTTTGATGTATGTTATGGTATACATAAGGCTAGACATAGCTCATGCAGTTGGTATGGTTGGTAGATTTTTTTCAAATATGAGAAGAGAGCATTGGAATGTTATAAAGGGGATCGTGAGATATCTCTGAGGTACTTCCGACTTGAGTCTCAGTTAGAAATGAAAAGCCTATATTAGTAGGCTATACAGATTCAGATCTAGGTGGAGATGTTGACACCAGAAAGTCTACTTCAAGATACTTAATCACTTTTACAGGAAGAGTAGTATCATGACAGTCAAGATTGTAGAAGTGTATTGCATTACATACTACCAAGGTGGAGTACGTTATGGCAACAGAAGCATGTAGGAGTTATTATGGATGAAAAGATACATCTAGGAACTTAGCTTCAAGTAGGATAAATATGTCATATTTGTGACAATCAAGGTGCTATCCATCTTGGTAAGAATCCAGCTCTCTATTTGAATTCAAAACATATCGAGATAAGATATCATTGTATCAGAGATGTCTTAAATTCCAAGCTATTACAACTTGAAAAGATACACACAGATGAAAATGGTGCTGATATGTTGACAAAGGCATTACCAAAATATAATCTTGAAGTATGTGGGTTGATCACAGGAATGGCAAGTCCTTCCAACTAATATGAAAAGGAGGATTCTCCACTTTATCATGATGATCCTAAACATTGGGAGGTGGAGATTTTTCGGAAGTCCCTTCATTTAAGAAATCCCATATTGAAAGTGGAAGGAAGACTTAAGCAAACTTCTCCTTATAAATAGACACCAAAAGGGAAAACTTAAGTATCCTAGGCAAAGAATTCAGACCAATACAAGCTTAGTAAAATAGAGAGTTTTATGCCTGATAATTTGCCACTAGTGCTCCTCTATTTGTGAGATATTTTTCACTCTCTTTGTAATTTCAAGAGTTTAATTTCTTGAGTATCTAGGTGTATTATCTCTATTTTTATCTAGAGAAATTATGTTATACCCTTTATTTTAAATAGTTGAGATATTTTGGACTATAGTCCTATAGTTTTTATTCCATAATGGGAAGGTTTTCTACGTAAAAATTTAGTGTGTCTTTCTTTGATTTTAGTTAAGAGTTTTTGTGGTTTTCTTCGCTTGGTGATTTCCTCATAGGTTTAAAAAAGACGGGAGAGATTTTATTCTGCTACTTTAGTATGTCAACCTTCCATTAAAAGAGGCTTTTGAATGAGTTTTTCCTTAATGCTTTAAATTTTAGTTGATATATATTCTAAATATGATTGTCTAGACAAAACATATTTAATGTTTGACAACATCATACGAAAGAGTATTTATGGATTTTCTGAAAATGAATGTTCATGAGATACAATCAAGCACTTGATAAAATTTACTTGAGTCTTATTGGAAATGATAAAGTAGCCTTCTTATATGTAGTTCAAACATGGTTTCAAATAGAAAATATCTTAAAAGGAAAAATGAATACACCATAAATTGTTTATCGATAATATTTTCAAGGATGCTTTCATTAATATAACTCTAATTGACGTATATTATAAATATGATAATCTTCATTCCCAAAAAGTTCTTTCATAATATGTTAGAAAGGATTGTTGGAATGCCATGATTTTAGGGTATAACATTCATGGTGATGTTAATGCAACAATATTATATTTCGATGAAATGGTAAATTTGGGATTAAAACCAAATAATATTACCTTTATAAACATATTGTTACCTTGTAGTCATTTAAGATATGTGGAGGAAGGGAAGTCTTAATTTGATTCAATTAGTAAGTTTGCTTTTGATCCCAAGTGAGAACAATTTTCTTGTGTGGTTAACATTTTGATTCAATTAGGAAACATGGAGAAGCCTATAACATTATTAACACCATGCCATTCCTTTTAAATATGAGTGCTTTTCTCAATAGATTCTAAATATAGTGGTGTATCTTCAATAAAATAAAACATACAAGAGGGTAGGTTTCTTTAATGGGGAAGCATTGTGACAAAGAGATTATGATTGAGAGGAGATGGAGAAAAATGGATTTAGCCCTGGCGTCAATGGACCCCTTAAGTTGAAAAATGCCATATCAACATCTTTTGATGGAATTTTAATCGGGGGATTAGGGTTCTATCAGTCTCAAGTTTAAATGGTATGTTTTGAAATTTGATAAGTTCTTTATTTTTAACACTAACAAACACTAAATTTAGGTTAAATTTTATTGTAATTGTTTCGAGCCAAAACATACCTTTAATTTCAATGGATTAATTTATGTATGACATAATAATCCATATAAATCAATTACAAATAATAATAATAATAAAACAACTAATTTCAAAACCTAGAAAGTTAATAGAATGTATGTTACCTATTACCCGTACCAAACTAGTTAAGGTTCTTTTTGTTATAAATTTACATAGTTACTTAGTCTAAATCTCTTCTACAATCTGTAAAATTCGACATCAACTTATATCGTTTAAGCCCTGGTTCAGCCGGATTCTGGCCGAACGGTGCGTTGCCGTTTGGATCCATTGATTGGCAACTTTCTGTGATGTCAACAACGTGAATATACCTGCAAAACAAAGAAGGCTCGTCGGGGGTGGTGTCCCGATTAGCCCCTCCGACGCTCAAGTAAGT
>JANTNU010000003.1:30511293-30527199 GCA_024752395.1 Erythroxylum havanense
CCAAAGATCAGAATGAATATAATCCAAAGTACCTTTAGTTTTGTGAACAGCTGGAGAATTGAAACTGACTCGTTTCTACTTCCCAAAGATACAATGCTCACAGAAGTCCATCTTACCAGTACTTTGTCTACAAAGTAGGCCTCTCTGGCTTAATAACATTAAACCTTTCTTACCCATATGTCCTAAACGCATGTGCCACAATTTGATAATGTCACCTTCAGTAGAGATTGCCGCGACACCTATTACTATGGATCTCTGCAAAACGTACAAACTACCAGACCTGTAAGCTTTCATCAATACAAGAGCACCTTTAAAAAATTTCAAAACTCCACCTTCAGTTGAGAACTTGCACCCTTGAGAATCGAGATTGCCCAAAGAGATGAGATTTTTCTTCAAATCAGGAACGTGTCTAACACGGTGAGTGTTCTAATGATACCATCATATCCAGACTGTACCTTTACCAATAACTTTATAGGCAACATTATTACCCATCAAGACAATTCCACCATTCAATAACTCATAAGTGGAAAAACATTCCCTGTCGGGACTTATGTGGTAAGAACAACCCGAATCTAAAATTCACTCCTTATTAGACCTAAGTTTATCTTCTATGGCTATAAAGATAATTCCCTCATTCTCATCTGCTGCTACACTAGCCTCAGCGGTGTTGCTGTTATTCTACTTAACTTTATTTTTCTCCTTATGTTTTAATTTATAGCACTCAGCCTTATATGCCCCTTTTTCTTGCAATAATTACAAATTTTATTTCTATGTCTGAATTTTGACCTGCCTTTAGATCTACTTCCTTCAAAATCTCTATTTTCAGATCTACCCTGCACGAATAATCCCTCTGCCTGACTTCCACTAGTCTCCCCAATGATGTCCCTATCAATCTGCTCTTTTGACTTTAATGCAGACTTAATACTATTATATGAGACTGACTCTTTCCCATAAATCATAGTATCACGAAAATATTTAAAGGACTGGGGAAGGGAACATAACAATAATATGGCTTGATCTTCATCCTCAATTTTCACATCTACATTCTTCAAATCCAAAATAAGAGTATCAAATTTATCCAGATGTGAAAGAGTAGATGTACCTTCTATCATCTTCAACATGTACAACTTTTGTTTCAAATAAAGCCGATTCTCCACCGTTTTCTTCATTTACATAGCTTTCAATTTGTCCCACATACCTTTAGCTATGTTTTCACCTGTAACCTCCTACAAAACCTCATCAGAGAGATTCAATATGATGGTTGATCTAGCCTTTTTATCTAGATTCGTGAATATATCTGACGTCATATCTACTAGCTTTTTCTCCACTCCATCAAGTGCAATCTCACATCTATCTTGTATTAAAATGGCTTACATCTTGAGCTGTCACATATCGAAGTTAATGCTCCGGTCAAACTTTTCAATAGAGATCTTCGTTATCGTCATGATGGCTAAAAAATTGATATTCAGACTATTTTTCTTCAGGTGGGCCCCACACAAGAAACTGGAACAACGGACCCAAATGCAAGGATGTGGGCCCCATAGGCAAAGCCAGGATGTGGGCCCCACAAGCAAAGCTAAACTTTGTTTATAAAACCGAGACAGTGGGCCCCACAAGATAAATCCGAGGCAGTGAGCCCCATAAGATAAAACCGAGACAGTGGGCCCCGTTTAGATTCACAATAAAAAATCTAAGTTACTTTCTGATAGGCTTATCAAGGGGTTACTACTGTTTATTGTGATAGCCAGAGTGCTATTCATTTGACGAAATATCAGATATATCATGAGAGGACGAAGCATATTGATGTGAAGTATCATTTCATTCGGGATACTATTGCAGAAAAGAAGGTCCTTATTCAGAAGATTAACACTAAGGACAATCCTGCTGACGTGTTTACGAAGGTTCTTCCAGTTTACAAGTTCAAACAGTGCTTGGACTTGATTGGCGTCTGCAGTTGGTGATATAGCCCTTTTGGGGCATTGTCCGAGAAGATGGAGCAGATCACTAATTGTTCGGGATCAAGTCAAGGTGGAGATTTGTTGCATGCTTGGCCCCTCCCCAAGTCAAAGAAGGCTGGCGTTGATTGGTTGCATGTAAAATAATTACTGGCGGCTGGGTCATGCATTCAACAAATTCGGATGGTTCATTCATTCAACAACAATGGTTGCTTGTTATAAGTCAGAAAGGGATGCACCTAACATGGTTAAGATCTTCAACCGTGGATTTGGTGAGCTTGGATGGATGCTCTCAAATTTTGCTATAAATAAAGGAAATGCTGAGGCTTTTAAGTAGCACCAAAGATGCACCATTTTTCCTTCCTACAAATCATCCTCTCTTCTGTATACATATGAGATTTTGAAAGCCTTTTAGTCCAGCCTTTATACTTGTAAACATTCTCCACATATTAGTAAAATTGCTCACCCTCCGGCCGTGGATGTAGGTCATATTGACCGAACCACGTAAATCTTTGTGTCCTCCATTTATTTTTGTCTATCTTTATTTTTTGTTACTACTATTTTGGGTTATTAAATTCAATCGGTATCCGATCCGAGGGCATTTTATCTTAATAGTGCGAATGGTGCAACAAAGCTAAACCAGTTTCTACTATATTTCTGTATTTTCTCTCTACACCATTTTGTTTTGGAGTTTTTGGACATGAACTACATTGTGTAGTTCCATTTTCAAATAGATATTTGGACAATGCCTGGAATTCACCTCCCTAGTTTGCTTGAAACGACCTTATTTTGCTATCAAAAAAGATTTCAACTAAATGTCTAAACTTGATAAACAAACTAAAGACTTCAGATTTATAATTCAAAAAAATAAATCCAAATATATTTGTTGTAATGATCATAGAAAAGAACATAGTAACAACTTCCATCATCAGAAGTAATTGGGGATGGTCCCCAAACACCTGAACAGATTAATTCTAAAGGTTTTGAAGCACGAAAATCTGATATGGAAAATAGTAACTTATGACTTTTGCTAACATTACAAGCATGACAAGCAAACAAAATTTTATGACTAACAAAAGGAATGTTAGAATTTTGGAGAGCTTATCAAACTATTTTGATATTGGCATGTCTAAGAATAGAGTGCCACCAGAAAGAATTTGTGCAACTATTGCTTGACAAGAACTTGTAGACTGTTGAATGAGGTCAAGAAGCATAAAATAAAGACCACAATCATTCGGCCTTGTATGGAGCAGTTCCCTCATGTGGATATCCTTAATTTCAAAATGGTTAGTGAAAAATTCAACAGAAACATTGTTAACAGTAGTAAAAGAATGACGGAACATGTAAGATATTATTAAAGCAAAAGAATGATTTTTAGAATGATGTATGGATGAACCAATGTTGGAGATTGGAAGAGATTTATCGTTTCCAATTTTGACTTCATCAGGACCCTGATATTCGAAATGCGAAGATAAGTTTTTAAGAGCAAGTGTTAAGTGATGTGTTGCGTTAGTGTCAAGAACCCATTGTTGACTATTATTTAGTGTAGAGGTTAAGGCCGCTAAGTTGGCAATTAGTTTTGAAAACTAAAAAGAAGGTTGGCGATTATATCTAGATCATTGAGAACTACATTGTCTTGTGTAATGATCGAAACCATAATAGTTATGACATTGAGAAGTGGGGATGTCAGATCTATAATTTGTATGCAAATTTGGACCAGAAAATTTTCCAAAGCTAGGTGGATTTCCTCTACCACCACCACCTCATCCCCTTCCACGTTGATTCCTTCCACCTTACCACGAGTTGAATTTTGGGAGTGAGAAGCAGAATTATTGTGAGTTACAAGATGAGTTGTTGGTTGAACTATCTTTGTCAAATTATGTTCAGCGGCTAGGTCTTCTTATTCACTAAGAAGAAGCCCAATAAGATCATCAAAGGATACATCATTAGATCAATGTCGAAATGAGCAAGTAAAAGGAGCATATGAGGATCCTAATCCATTGACTATAACTTGAATCAAATCATCTTCACTAACCGAGCAACCCAAGGTAGCCCACTGATCAAACATGCTTTTTGCACGTTGCGTATTGTTAAGATATATAGCATGTATCTTTTTATTTAATTTTGTCATCTTATTTATTAATTATACATATAAGATATTAATTACATAATAACTTAGATTCAAAAAGCTATTGGTGATAATCTTCTAGTTATGATAGAGTCCTATCCTTAATTAATGTGTATCTTGACAAGAATTATGATGGATATTTGGGATAACGGTTTAAAGGTGATACAACTCTATCTTAAGTTGAAGTGTGTATACATCAGGATTGTGGTGTATTACGTGAGAGTCAAAGTTTACTGCTGAAATTTTCAGCGGTTTGGCCAAGGGTTTTTGTATAATTTTTTGGGTCTTTGCCATGGGTGAGGAAAATAGGTGTAGTGCTATGAATTTCTCTATTATAATACTCACGTGACTTTAGCTAGGTTAATGGTGAATTGAATTTGAGTGTGTGAAGATTACGTGAGTGAGTAGGCTGAATGATAGGGTGTGAAATCTGCAGTTTGGTGTGTGCGTGACTCTATGTTCTTTCGTATTTCATTGGTTGCGTGATTTCTTGATTTTTGAGTTGTGTTTTTTTAATTTTCTAGACTGATTTCATGGGGATTGCATCCTAATTTGGTGCTACAATTTTCGTCAAGGTTTTCATAACTTTTTTAGAAAGTTTATCGTTGGCAGTGTATGTGATTTGACAGCTGTGTTTTCTTCTATTTTGAGCGACCATTGAGAGCTTCTTGGTGTCTAGTGTGAGGATTTTGGCTGCTAGTTTTTCTATAGTGTTTGCATGATTTTATTGGGCTATTCATTGTCGATGGAGTATTAATTTTGTAGTTGCTGTTTTTGGTGTTAGTGTGCAAAAATTTCAGAAATTCATGTTCCTTTTTGCTACTGTCTTTGTTGATGGTTTTGTGCAAAAAAGCTTCATCAGTTGTCACGATTGTTACAAATATATTAGATTAATGTTTTGGTGAAGAAATGTTGCTAATTTGAAATGTTTTTGTGGCTGTTGTACGTAGGTGAAGATATTGAAGCCTCACAGCAGATCATTCGATGAACAACTTCTCGTTTTTTGGTTGATGAAGCGACATAATTAGGGAAGTTACTTTTTATCTCAAGTGTTGTCTTTGTTTATGTTGGTTATTATTTAATCACGTGAGTTGTTTATTTCTTATCTTTATTATCAAATACTGTTAAGAAAATCTTCTATTGAGGTTAACACGAATCTGTCGTATTATTGGGTATGAAAAACTTTCATGAGAAGTGAGGTTAAGAGATAGTGTCAAGGGTTGAGTGATGTCGGTTCAGTAAAGCCTTGTATAAATCTATTGTACTTTTGTAAAATATTAAACTGGATAAGGGCCCCACAAATGTAAGCAAAGTGTGCCAAACTGCGTTACCAACTTTCTAGTACTTATTATTTTTTTGTTTTTGATTGTTTTTGTTTTCGTTTGTGCTAGAGACGCCTACGGTAAAATTGGAAAGTTTGCGAAACTTATACCTCCTTCGGCTTATCACTTATATTGAGCAATTGTTTCAAAATCTTCCTCGGATTATTTGACAAATCGAGACTTAATAGTCGAGCTTGAGCTTTGGAGCGAGAAGCATAAGTATTGGCTAAGTGTACCGAACTGTGTTACTAAGTTTTTGGTGCTTGTTATTATTTTGTTTTTAATTATTTTTGTTTTCGTTTGTGTTAGAGACATCCACCATAAAAGTGGAAAGTTTGCGAAACTTCTACCTCCTTCAGCTTATCACGTATATTGAGCAATTGTTTCAAAATCTTCCTTGGATAATTTGACAAACCGAGACTTAATAGTACGAGCCTGAGCTTTGGAGCGAGAAGCATGAGCATTGGCTAAATTTTGCGAAGCCAAGCGTGCACTTGGTACACCGACGAATAAAACTTTCAGATATGGAGCCAATAATCCAATTTAATACTAATTGATCCTTGCAGAACCATTAGTGATAGGAGGGATTTGGTTGATTGTTGTCAAGAAGTTGAGGAGGAGGATCAATTGAGCCATCTACATGACCTTGCTAAATCATAAATGAAAAGAAGAGGCATAAGTTGAGCTTGTCATAACAAATGAACAAAATAAAGAAAACAGAAAATAGAGGAACGACGAAAACAGATGAACAACGAAACTAGTTGCAGGCTTTGACTTTCTAAGAACAAGAGCAAGGACGTTCAAAAAGGTTGTCAAGACAAGCTTCTGACAAAAAAAAAAACTGAGAAACGTTGGAACTTTAGAGAAGGAGCTCTTGACCGAATAAATGACTTGATACCATAAAGAATAGATATAGCTCATTGTTCATTAACAAAGATAGGTACAATTCATGATCTTCATAATGGTAATGTACTGTCTCATGATAATAATAATCATGATACACCTCTATAATTCGAAGATACATGTCCATAATTAGAAGATTATGACAATCCAGGTTTATCTATAACGATCTTGCTTATCACCTATTTCTTGAAAAATATGAAGGCTGACCGATTGGTTCGATTACGTACAGATAACTGCTTTTCCTTTGCTTTGCTTGCAAGCAAAAGAGAACGAGTTTTTAGTTGACAGAGCAAGAGGATTGATTATTAGAGGTAAGAACACAATGTCAAGGGATGGTTGTTAGAAAGGAGGAGTCGAGTCACATCATCGTACAGAGTAAATAAAACATTTAGTCTCCCTGACGCGTCTGTTGATTGAAAAGGGTTTAATAACTTCATTATGCTTATATCAGAATACAACGTGGCTTCTAATTTTCATAACATTCAATCAAAAACTTGCTACGTAATTCTTGAATGTACACTATAAATAGGAAGCTAATTGCGAACTTTGGGATATTGAGTTAGCAATTGAGATGGATTCTCTGACCTCCTCAACGATTCCTTTTCTTTTGAGTCTCATCCTCTTATTCCCATGCCTAAAATCAGCTCACACACATGAAGATTTTCTTCAATGCCTTACCCACCATTCTGAAAACTCCTCCATTTCCCAGGTCGTATACACAACCAACAACTCTTCATATTCATCTGTCTTGCAATCCACTTTACAAAACCTGAGGTTCAATTCCACTGACACTCCAAAACCTTTGATCATAATCACTCCAAATGAAATATCTCAAATTCAAGCTGCAATAATTTGCTCCAATAAACACGGATTGCAAATTAGGGTTCGCAGTGGCGGGCATGACTTCGAAGGCCTTTCCTATGTTTCGAACACCCTCCCATTTGTCGTCATTGATCTTACTAATCTTCGCGCAATTACAGTTGATGCAGCCAACAGAAATGCCTGGGTTCAAGCTGGTGCGACTCTTGGTGAAGTTTACTATAAAATCGCTGATAAAAGCAGAACCTTGGCATTTCCAGCAGGAGTTTGTCCCACAGTAGGTGTTGGCGGACACTTCAGTGGAGGAGGATATGGCACCTTGATGCGCAAATATGGTCTTGCGGCAGATAACATAATTGACGCACAAGTTATCGACGTTCATGGTAGAATCCTCCATAGAGCATCAATGGGAGAAGATCTATTCTGGGCCATTCGTGGCGGCGGAGGAAATACCTTTGGTGTGGTTGTTGCCTGGAAGATAAAACTCGTTCAAGTTCCACCAACTGTGACCGTATTCGTAATTGGGAGAAGCTTAGAACAGAACGCAATCAATGTTGTTCACCGGTGGCAATATGTGGCAAGTAAACTTCCTGAAGAGCTATTCATGCTAACAATCTTACGTAAAGCTAATTCTAGCCAAGGAGGAACCAATTTAGCAGCTGGATGGACAGGCTTGTATCTTGGCAGGATCGATAAACTTCTACAATTAATGGAAGAGAGCTTCCCTGAGCTCGGACTGAAGAAGGAACATTGCACCGAAGGAAGTTGGATTGATTCTGCCATGTACTTCGCTGGATTCCCAAGAAATGCAACTATGGATGTTTTACTTGACAGGTCATACCAGAAATCGAATTTCAAAGCCAAATCTGACTACGTTAAAGAGCCAATACCTGAAACTGTGCTCCAAGGAATGTGGGACAGGTTGAAGGAAGTGGAGTCAGCTGATATAATTTTGGTACCCTATGGAGGTCGAATGAGTCAGATTTCGGAGTCAAGCACTCCATTTCCACACAGAGCCGGGAATTTGTACAAGATCTTGTACTACGTGAATTGGAGCGAAGATGGCATTGAAGCATCACAAAAACACATAGACTGGAGCAGAAAAATATACACTTACATGACTCCTTATGTCTCAAAAAATCCTAGAGAAGCATACGTTAACTATAGGGATCTCGACATAGGTACAAACAACCAAGATGGTTCAAGGTACGAGGAAGCAAAATCTTGGGGTGAAAAGTACTTCAGAAATAATTTTCACAGGCTGGTACTGGTGAAAACAAAGGTGGATCCTGGTAACTTTTTCAGAAATGAGCAAAGCATCCCTCCGCTTGCTTGGTGATTCCGGCCGGGTACAAATAAGGACGTTAACCTTAGTTTTATGTGTTTTATTGTATGCTATAGACGTACTTTCTACTGTGGCACTAGCCCTCTCCCTCATTTTACGAAACCAAAATAATTGAAAATAAAAGTAATAATATTAAATTAAATTAATAATTAAATTTCTCGAATCATATGCCTTTCATTAATTACAATCAATTAATTCCAACGCCCCTTAAGTTTAAATAAAATTAAAATATTAAAATATAATTAAAAGAGATTGTCTTTATTTGTTAAATAATTTGAAGTTTAATTGTAAAATAAATTAGTAAATAAATATTAATTGATTTATTTTAGTTTATAAGAATTTATTAATTTATAAAAATTGACAATTAATAATAAATTGATTAATTTTTAATAACAAGAATTATTAAAATAAAGTAGATTGAAATAAAAGGTTAAAACTAGAAAAAAAAGATGATTAGCAGTTTTTATAATTAAATTGGTTAAATTTTTTAATTATTATTTTAATTTTAAAGTTGTTTTTTTTAATTCAAAGTCTAAGACAAGAAAATAAAATGAGGTTCTTGGTGGATGTTTGCATTTTGGGCGGGCTTATACAAAAATAAGCCTGCTTGACAAACGGAGGAAAGTTTTATCGTATAACCGACGCGTCAGTTCTCTAAACGTTCTGTTTGTTTACAAGTCTTAAGGCGGAGATTGTTGGAAACTCCAACGACGCCTTTGATTTCTTACCCTTTCTCTGAATCTCTGTTCTGTATCTTTGTGGTTTGACTTCCGATTACAGAGAGCAATCTCTGTTTGTTGCTGAGAGAAGGTACCTCTGGAAACCCCAATTGCCCGCTTTTTGTTGAATTTTTCTTTTCGAGTTTTTAGTTTTTTAGGGTACTTTGCTGCTGATTCCCGATGAAATTGGGGAAAATGGTTTGCAATTTTTGAATTGAAATCATTATTATTATATGGAATCTGCAGCTGGGGTTGACTTAATTTTATTGGTAGGAATAGTGAAGTAATTTCAGGAATTGAACGAGTTTGTTGTTCTATTTTGCTGATTTAGTTCCGTACTACTTGTATCGTTGGTGTTCGTTTCTATGTGTTTAGGTTCGTATGAAGCCTTATATATAAACTAGACAGTGTGTTGAAAATGCCCAAATTCACATTCTGATAAACTTTGGTCGTGAAGTAAGAGTATAATGGATTTGTAAAGTAGTATGATATGAATAGGATTCACTCTCCTATGATAAAATGTTGCAGGTCTTGATTTAATACTATACAATTATTGGAGTTTGTCATCAATCATGAGACGGAATCATCATTTTTGACATCTTTAATACGTTATCGCAATCTTTCATATTTCCAATGTTGGCTCACTGACCTTCCTGTTGTTCTGATATGATTTTAAAGTCTTGTAGTCAGTCAAGAAGTCATCATTCTTTAACTTATATTCATGATTCAGCTTATAAGATTTCACCTTCTGTTCTGTAAAAGGTTTGAGGTCTAAGGAAGATGCCACCGTCAGGAGAAATTCCAAAGCCCAAGCCATCGAGGAAGAAGGTTGCAAAGAGAGGAGTTCCCACGGTGCAGTTGCAAGAGAATGGTGTTAGAGAGGTGCAACAGGGGCAGCAGTCCATGTCTTTAAGAGTGGGGAAAAAGGCATTCAAAAGGAGCTCCAAAGATGAAGGGTCTCCATTGTTTCGGCACCTGGAGAGGTCTAGTTCTGAATCATTACCAGATTCAAGTACAGCATCAAATGAGTACTGGGCTTTGAGACGGAAGTATCTGATGTTGGAAGAAGAAAGCTTTGGTATGGGGAGAGAATTGAGAGAGGTAGAAGATGAGGTTAGGATGCTTGAAGCCGAGAAACTAGCATTGTTGGACCAACTCGTTGTGTTGGAAGGCCTGATTGATCCTTCAGAACTGCAGCCTCAAGGATTGCATTTGCCTTGATTAAACTACTTGTGTGTGTACTTTTGGTAAGAATATGTGTAATTTGGTATGGCAGGTTGTTGCCTATGGCAATTCTATATTGTGAATCGGAGAATATATTTGATATTGAATCACTGAATTCAAATATATGGAACTACTTTCCTAACAAGAAAAGAAAATTCTTCATTCAGAATAATTTCTGCTATGAATAGTTTTCATGATAATTGGACTGAGTTTAGTAGAGTCATTTTGGAATGTAAACAATTATTACGTGCTAGATCTCGTATCGAGGTCTGTTGGGTTCGTAGGCAAGCTAATGTTGAGGCTCATACTTTAGCACGGGTTTCACATTTATATGCTAGCCGGTGTAGTTGAGATTTACCCCTTACTCTTTGATTAATACTATTGATATTGCCTTTGTTTCAAAAAAAAAAAAAAAGCTCTGTATGGAAACAGTATGCTGGACTCTGAAGTCTCGCTCATTTTTCCTCGACAGTGATAAGGAAAAGCATTTCGTCGAATAAATAATCCATTTCGCTAAGGAGAAACAAGGTTAAAAGTTAAAACTGTATCCTCCTCAATTGTATATTACAATTTGGTAATTCAGTGTTCTATAGAAAATAATGACCTCTTTAGACCCCCGTCTCAATCCTACTAAGTTATTGTCAATTGTTACAATTCCCACTATATGTGATCCTCTCTTCAAGTCGATCATATCTCCATGAGTAGATATATAAATGATGCTCGCAGCTTTGATTTCCCTAATTGTGACAAGTAACGGGCAAATTTTTATATCAAGGATATTTTTCAAAAGAAATTAGGGTTAAAAATATGGGTTTTTTCGTTTAAGTAACTTAAAAAAAATATAATATTTAGATTTATTATTTTTGGTAATTTCAACTTTTTTAAAAAACTATTTCTCTTATATTTTTATTAAAAAATATAAATAAAAATATGCGATATGAATGTTGTATATCAGCCAATAAAATGTTATTGAAATAATGATTTAATTTAATTCTTACACTCGATCTAATTCAATAATTCATTATAATTATCTTAAATTATTAGTTTGAGCAAATTTAATTAATTTGAAACGGATTTAAAATTTTATTTAGATCGTTATGTCAAAGTAAGTTATTAGTATACTTATGGTGTTTATTAAGTTATTATAGTAACAATGATCTTATACTATAATAATAAACTCATTTCTTTTATTGATAGTTCTATAATTTTATCCAGCTCCACTGCACCAAATTTGTAAGTTATTATAAACTAACTCAGTGGCTTCCTTTCATATATGCTCTTTCTGTTTCTCCATATTTACCTGATATACCTATTTTTACCTTTTGCTCTACTAAAAAACTTCCTAATCATGATTTAACTAATTTACCTTTTGAGTGTTCCCTTTTGTTTTTTTTGAAATTGAATAAATTTCATTCACAATAGCAAAGTTATAACACCATTACAATGTATTCACCAAAATAGATGCACTTAGCTAGTTAGACAAGTAGAAAGTACATGAACATTGAATTACAAGTTCCATCTATACTTTATTCCTTATGATAGCTTAAGGTGAACTAATTTGTGTAACATCTCATGTTCAGGGCTAGATCCCAGAATTGTGAACTGATCGCATTGTAGAGCGCATTGCATGCTCGTGCATCATTGTATATTCACACACATGTGAATATTTATTGTTGACATATTTAAAATAATTATTCATGCATTCATTGACATTTTTGGGTATAATTGACTCATTAAGGCGATTAAAAAGTGAATTGTGAATTATTTACATTAAAGATTTAATTAGAGATGACTGATTAAATTGATTAAAAATAGCCTACGTGCTTGTGACACGTGGCAATATAAAATAGTGACAAATGTTAAACCATGTAAGCGAATACGTAGTTATGTATGTTAGACTCCTGCAGCTCCCTCTCTTGTTATTCTTCACTGAGAGTAGTGTTGTTATCAAATTGTCTTATGGTTTTATCAAACACCAAGTATTAAGTTATTATTCTTGTGTGAGTGATTCACTCTCTCGGTTGGCAATATTACTGAATCACGTAAGTAACTCTGATAATGTTTTACGGTGTTCTTATATATACATGTATAAGAAGTTTAAGCAATATAGTTTCAATGAATAAATACACTGAAAGACTTAGATGAGGAATTGAATTAGTTAAGGAATGAGCAATAATTGTATTTGGAATTAAATCTGAGCTTACTGAGTGTTGTGAAGTTGTGAACTGCTAAAAGAATGACAATACAGTAGTGAGAGAAAGGATGAACACAATAGTGAGAGAAAGTTTGTGTGAGGTTTTGATTAGCTTGCATATGACTTGTTTTGAGTTTGTACTAGACATAGAAAGATGATTCATGCATAGATGTATTAGTTGGAAAGTATAAGAAATGGAAAATCTGGAAAAAGGAAGAAGATATGAAAACTGGGTTTCGTATTTTTGGAGAAATGACGAAGAGAGAAAGTCATGATCATGCTTCTGCACGATGACGACTTCTCTAAGGAAGTAGTGAAGCATGATCGCGACATCGTTGAAGCACCTGCATGATTGCGACTTCCATGCTTTCTGAAGAGAGATAATTCTAAACTTCCTTTGCTCTTTCTATTATAACTTTTGCTCCCGATATCCAAATTACACAAAACTTAAACCAATAGACTCATAATACATTGTTATAACTCTCCATAAAAATTGGTAGCCTTATGAATTGATTTGGAAAAGATTGATTGAATGAAATTGAGAGAATCTGTTAGAATAGTATGAACTGGAATATTTTACTTAATATACTTCAGTATTTTGATTCTTTCTTAATTTGTAGAGTTCCAAATAAGTTGATTCTTAATTCAAATGAAACTAGGGACATAAAGCTACAATTTTCTTGAAGAAATTAAATTGAAATTTTGGTCTTAAGATTTCCAAAATCTGTTCTGAATTTGAGTTATGAGTTCTATTATAGCTTAAGAATATACTGGCATATTTGGAGTATAACTTTCAGTATATTGAATCAAATTGAATGATCTTAGTGTCAATAGCAACTAAGATATAGAGGAACAATTGTCTAAAAGGAAGTGTTATTTAAATACTTCATTTTCTTGATCTTAATGATTAAATACAATTGTCCCAAATGGAATGCTTTTAGAAACAGTTGAAATAGAGAATGAGTGATTGAGTTTTGGTACAATTGGGGCACAATTAATATGTACATCAATGTATGACAGAAATATACCCGAGAATTTGTCATTGAACATGCATGAGACATGAAACATTGATAAATGTGTTTATTCTGTTACCTAAGCGCTCTAGTAATATGAAATTATTTTTATTGCATATAGACGAGCAACTAAAGCAACCACTTCCAGATATTGCTGGAATGTCAAGGAAACAGGCTTAACGAGGCAACTGTGAGTAACCTAAGGTGGTCTCGCTTTATTTATTCTGTATATTACTGAACTGTATTGCTATCTTATTGAACTGCACTGAAATGTATTGAGTTGGTACTAAATTTCGAAAAATATTTTTCCGAGGCATTTGATGCATGGAAATAATATTGGAAGGGTGATTTCTATGTGAAGGAGACTACATAAATGATTTTTTGATTCTCAACTAAAAAATTGAATGTTGGACCTAGTCCGATGACTACTGTTACTATAACTACTACTATGAATATTGTACTATCATAATTCATGCAAATGAAAGTGATTGAATTTGATGACTGAACTGTGGCATGCATTTCATTCCAATGCATGTAATATAAAAGAAGTTGTGACTGATGTTGCTATTAAAACTGAGACTGTTACTGAAAAGAGCTTTAAGCTCTCACATATGTGATTAGAGCCTATATCTCACTTTGATTAATGAGCCCTATATCTGCAGTAGATAAGGGATAGACTAACTGATTGAGCTTGATGATTCGGAATACTATAAAAGCACATAGTCACAATATAATAAAAATGAATGTGAGTCTCATACATATAGCACTTGTATATGATTGTAATTCATTGAATGATTTGCAATGCTGTAATGAAATGATAGATTGAATGAACAGTTGACTATACTACTACTTGTTTGCAATAGAACTTGATGTTTATCAAGTTGATATGAACTATGTGACTGCATGAACTGTGTGACTATATGATGATTGTATTTTGTTACATGAGTGAACAATCGAGGATGGTTACTCAACTGAATTTACAAAACTCATCAAAATTGTAACGTGACTTTTCAAGTTTAATAAAGATCTCCAGATAGGCAAATTGAAGTTAGCCACCATATCTGAGTAAGAGTTTCAGGTTGGATCAGTTTGCGCCTGCATGGGTATTTCATTCTGTTGTGTCAAAAGTGTAGTCATAAGTGTTATTCAATGTGTATGAAAATGATCTTGAAATGTAATGTTATTATGACTACAAGTGTTTCGTTTCTGTAATGGGCCCAAGTGTCTACTAAAACTATGATAAGTTAAATAATGATTGTAATTCTTGTGACTAAAAATGTTTTTAAATAAAATTTGGGCCAAAATTGATCATTAATTTTCAACATATCCACGAGTTGTTTTATTAGAAAGTAATAACTTTGATTAATTGACTAGTTTAGCATGCCACCTTTGCGGGATTTGCACTCGGACATCACTCAGGATGTCAAGTACGTGTCTTGTGAGAGTGGGGTGTTACATTTTGGAATTGTTAGAGCTCTTATTTCGTTGATAGTATGTTCTACCAGTAGGTGTTTGTTAACTTCTTTCTCTTTGTAAATTCTTCTGTTTCTTTCTCTCCATATACTGTAGATTGTGACCGTGAATGCTAATTTGTAAAGAGTTCCATCTACCTTCTACTGTTTGAAAAATCTAACGATCCAAATCAGTGTTGCAAACCATTTACATGAAGTACATTAATCTACTAGCTTATGCAAGATTTGACTCCATATAGACTTGGAATAAACGCAATGGAAGAATAGGTGATTCTTGTCTTCTTCTGCTTGTTTGCACAAAACATAAATGGGATTATAGTTTTGATACCATTTGTTCTTTGTGTTAAGGTGTCTTTTGATAGCTAGCCAAGTAATTATTGATGTTTCAAGGTTGAGGGGATCCTTCCACAAAAGTTTATACCATGGCACTTCCTTATTTTCAGATTGTAAAATTTTGTAGCATGATTTGTTGGTCAAGATCCACTGGATTCTAGTTTCCAAATAATTTTATCCTCAACATTACTTTGATTGATCATAGGTTGTAACATCCCGTTACTGTTAGCAAGGGTATTATGGTAATATTGGGACTGACCGATAGGTTTCATTGCATTCACTGACTGAGCATGTTACTTTCCTCTAATTATGGAGGAACAGGTTTATTGCATAAGCATTCATTCATAGGTACATGCATTCATGATTTTCCGGCATTTTCAATTGTGAGTATGAATGAATTGGACTGGAAACTGACTGAACTGACTGGATTATGATTGATTGAGAAATTTGGAGTAATTGGGTTCAAATAATTGTTTTAG
>JANTNU010000003.1:30575029-30589045 GCA_024752395.1 Erythroxylum havanense
ATAATATATTATTAACAAGTCATAATGTTAATACATGAATCACAAATATCCATTGGCCTAGGGCACACTACTAACAAAAACAGGTTCAGAGCAAGTTCTAAAGGTAATCCACACAGGGAAGCATCAGATACAAAAAAGAAAATAAATGACTACGAAATGTAGTCATATAGCTCAAGAACTCACATATGCTTCAATGAAAATCCATCAAAACTCTATACATTGCCTCATCACTTAGCATCAGTTATTAACCAAGTTTATACAATAGACTACTTTAATCAATCCACATGGTTCACTATCCTTTAAAGCCACCTAATCTAAATTCATGCATACAACTCAATTCTCCATCAAACTACTTTGACATAATCGTATGGTCAAGTTCGTCAAAAATGGGGCCCAAGTTAGCTACCAAAAGATTCGCAACCATTCAAGTGTGTATCTCTCAACATCAACATCAATATCATAAACATCAGCATACACATAATCTCAATCCCCCCCACACTTAATATGAACATTGTCCCTAATGTTCAAGTAGTCAATAATCAAACACAAAGAGGGGAAAGAGGAATAAGAAACTTCCCTGAAAAGGAATTGGCCAAGAACTCCTTGCCACCAACCACGCAAACCCTTAAAGTCTCGATGGAGGATCTTTTTGTCATGCCACTTCTTCACACTCTCTTTACACAACTTTGAATTGTTATAAACATCCAAATGGAACTCTTCAAGCTCGTGAAGCTGCATAAGTCTCTTAGCACCTACAGAAGACAAATTAAAGTTAAGAAATTTGGTAGCCTAGTATGCACGATGCACTAACTCAACTGGAAGATGACAAGACTTACCATACACTATCTTGAATGTTGACATGCCTATGGGCATCTTAAATGCAGTCCTATATACCCAAAGTGCATCATCTATATTTCAAGACCACTCCTGCCTAGAAGCATTAACAATTTTCTCTAGTATTTTCTTTAATTCCCTGTTTGAGACTTCAACTTGCCCACCGGTTTGGGGTTGGTATGGAGTAGCAACCTTATAGGTTTCCCCATACTTAGATAATAGTGAATCAAAAAGTTTGTTGCAAAAATGCGACCCCCATCACTAACAAGGATGTGCCAAAACATGTAAAAATATGCTTCTTCAAAAACTTAATAACACCTATAGCCTCATTTGTGGGCAATGCCTCTACTTCCACCTATTTGCTAACTTAATCAACAACAACCAATATATATTGATTAGAGAAAGACTTAGGGAATGGTCCCATGAAGTCTATGCCCCAAACATCAAAAACCTCACAAACAAGGATGTTAGTCAATGACATGTCATGTCTCCTACTAATATTCCTGGCCCTTTGACACCTATCAAAAGATTTGACAAATGCAAATTCATCTCTAAATAAGGTGGGCCAATAGAAACCACACTCTAAAACCTTATGACCGGTCTTAGACGCACCATAATGTCCCTCAACCTCTTTAGAATGACAATGATGTAACATAGAGGACATTTCCTCTTTAGGAATGCAGCGCCTAACAATACCATCCACACAAATCTTGTAAAGCAAAGGATCATCCCAAAGATAGTATCTTACCTCAGATAAATTTTTTTCTTTTGAGCATAAGAAAAAATAGGGGGATAGATTTTACCATCAACGTAGTTTACATAGTCTGTAAACCAAGGAGTGACTATCCTTCTTTGTTGCGATCTCCATGGCAACTTCATCTAACCTTGACAAGTGATCAGCTACAAAATTCTCGACTCCTTTTTTATCCCTCAGCTTAATGTCAAACTCCTACAAAAGTAACACCCAACGAATTAGTCTTGGTTTAGCGTTGGGATTTATCATCAAGTATTTCAAGGCTGTATGGTTAGTATACACAATCACTTTAGACAAAACCAAATATGAGCGAAACTTGTCAAAAGCGAACGCAACTGTCAACATCTCTTTTTCCGTGGTGGTGTAATGACGTTATGCACTATTCAGTGTCCTACTTGTATAAAAAATGGGATGAAAAGTCTTACCTCGTCTTTGGCCTAAAATAGCACCCACTGCATAATCACTTGCATCACACATTAATTCAAAAGAAATAGACCAATCGGGAGATATAAGACATCATTTTTTGCTAGGTCTACCTCTATACCCTTGCTAAAAATTTTTGACCTAAAACAATGCACTCTTGTACCATGAAATGACATTTTTCCCAGTTAAGCACTAAATGGGTCTCTTTATACCTAATCAGGACATTCTCTATGTTATCTAAGCACGCATCAAATGAAATACCAAACACAGAGAAGTCATCTATAAAAATTTCAATGCAAGATTTAAGCATATCAGAAAAAAATAGCCATCATGCATCTTTGAAATGTAGTCAGAGCATTGCATAACCCAAATGCCATGCATCTATATGCAAATGTACTATAAGGACATGTAAAAGTTGTTTTCTCCTAATCTTTCGGGGCTACCAAAATCAACAAATATCCACTATATCCATCTAAGGCAAAAAAAGTCATGTCCAGCTAATTTCTCAATCATCTGATCAATGAAAGGTAAAGGAAAATGATCTTTCCTAGTGGCATCATTCAACTTCCTATAATCTATGCAAATTCTCTACCCAATTACCTTCTTAGTGGCTATTAATTATTTTTTTTAATTTTTAACTACAGTGGTGCCTCCTTTCTTTGACACCACATGCACAGGACTAACTTAACCAGAATGAGAAATAAGTTAGATAATACCTGCATCTAGAAGCTTTATTACCTCATTTTTCACTACCTCCTTCATATTTGGGTTAAGTGCCCTCAGGGGTTGTACTATCGCCTTACTTCCGTCCTTCATGAAAATGTGGTGTGTGCAAAAGGAAGGATTTTTTTTACCCTTAATATCAGTAATGGACTACCCAATGGCCTTCTTGTGATCCCACAGTACCCTCAACAACTGCTCCTCTATAACACTTGACAAACAAGAGAAATGATAGCTGGTAAGTGTTCAGGTGGTTAATATCAAGAGAAGGGGGCTCTTTAATTGAAGGCTTTGGAAATGGCTTGGCTAGACGTTGGAGAGGCTCATAGGTTCTATAATGTGTCCAATACACCTGCTCTATCTCAACTCCAATATCCTCCAACTCTTCTTGCAATTCTTCCCCTAACTTTTTAATCATTCCTTACGCTCTCCCTTCTAACAAATCTACACAAACAATAAAAGAATCATCAGCATCAGAAGAATAAATATCAATAAAATGGAAAGATTCAAGAGTAGAAAGATGATTTATAGCATTGAACACATCAAATACTAGTTCTTCATCTTGAAGTCTCAAGATGAGCTTTACGCGTTGCACATCGATGATGGTCCATGCAATGGCCATGAAACGTCTCCTAAGAATGATAAGGTTGTTTATATCTTCCTTCATGTTAAGGACTAAGAAATCTACAGGGCAGATGATGTAGCACCCCCTTACTGCAGGGTACCCACCGGGATACCCGAAGGTTATTCTGGTACATATCCTACAATAAGGTCAAGCTACGTTCGATCATTACCTTCACCTTATATGGCATCATATCTTTCCTCACTTAATAAGCATCAATAGAAAATTACAAAATTTTAAAACTAACTTTTTCCTCATTTCATTTCTCATAGAACAAAGTCTACATTGTCTTTTAACTTCTTCTACGCATTAACGAAACCTAGTACAAAAGTACTACTTGAAAGTGGAAAATAAATCAAATCTATCCAAGCCATCCAAAATCCCAGCTGATCGACCTTTGAGCCATGACTTCACTTGTTAAATCACAATCTACACGGTAATGGAGCCACTCAGTAGTTAGGGTCGTCTCTCGGTCCTGAAAAGACAACGTTACAATTTTGGTGAGTTTTGCAAACTCAATGAGGTAACCATCATTGATGGTTTACTCAATTCATGCAGCACATCAATTCACATAACAATTATTTCACAACTTTGCACTCTACATAAGTATCACATTTTCACTTAAACAGAAGCAAATTATGCATTTCCATCAATCAAACATACATAACCAAATGCATACGAAATATTCATGAGACAATTTTCCAATTGTTACGTTGTTGTGACCGAGTGTTTGAAGTGTCCCGTATCCATTTTAGATACCAGACTCATTAATAATTGTCTCTTATCCGAAGAAGATACATGGTTCATTATACGTTGAGCCAAAAGCTCTGAAACATTTTTGAGCTCGAGGTTCATTTTCACACATTGAGCTTTAATCTCTGATCGTTGGCTACTCTGGTCACAACTGCTATTATATTTCATGCATTTATGAATGGAATGCATATATTGCAATCAATCACATTCTAAACATTTAGGTTTCCACATTCACATTCAAGCCGCACTTCAATAACCCAATCCACATTTCACAGTCATCAGACCTTCTGTCCGAAATCCACAGTCAAATCTCATTCATTCATTATTCAAAATACAGTTTAAGTAAACAAGTAATAAAGTGAGACCGTCTAGGTTACTCACAAGTTTCTCCCGAAACTAATGCCTAAAAGATCCGGCAACGTCTGGAGGTTGACGTCCCAGTTGCTCCTCTATAACAAATAATATACACAATATCATAATTTCTTCATTCATAAGTATCCAATGATGCTTATGTATGAATTAAATTACGTACAACGCATGTTCATGAAAATCCTGGGTATTTTCCATCAATTTCATCACAAAATCGGTCTCAAATCAAAACGCATCCAAGGATGATTCATACCTAGGTTTATACCTCATTAAAACCATCGAAATCACAATTCATTACTCATTTGGAATCCTATAGATCCATACATAATCAAAACACTAAAGTACGTTCAGTGGAATAACCCTAGTTCATAAAATTTTAAGAGCGCGCTCACTGTACCCGTTCCACATTTCTCACTCAAGCTTTCTCAATTAATTTCATATGGTTAAGATTTTTAGGTGGAGATGTAGGGAAATATGTTACGAGTCCCATGGTTCAATAATCAATTCATTTGGGTGTCTAGAGAAGAAGTTATGGCTAGGTGAAAAAAAAAAGACAGAAGAAGCAAAACACAGAAGAAGACACGTCAGCAAAACACAGAAGATACATCAGCAAAACATAGAAGTAGATGCGTCAGCAAAACACAGAAGAAGCAAAACCTAGAAGGAACAAAACACTGAAGGAAGAAAACTCAGAAGATACGAAACTTAGAAAAAACAAAACACAAAAGGAACAAAACATAGAGGGAAGAAAACTTAGAAGAAGTGAAACTCAGAAGGAGCAAAACACAGAAGGAAGAAAACTCAAAAGAAGCGAAACGTAGAAGGAACAAAACATAGTTAAAAGAAAACTCAGAAGAAGTGAAACTCAGAAGAAACAAAACACAAAAGCAACAAAACACAAAAGGAAGAAAACTCAAAAGAAGCGAAACTCAGAAGGGACAAAACACAGAAGGAGTTCATGAACAGTAACAACTTCACTTTTGAACATCTTCCCTTACAAGGACCCTAACTTTCAGCTAAGATGTCCATGTTTTCATACTATATATTGTTGGAAAATTTATAACTTTCATAAAGGTCGTTTTGAAGAATCTGTCTAGATTAGTACAGAAGTTTTACTAAAATTTCAGATCAAGTTATTACTATCTCAACTCCAACATCACTTTTTCATCACCTAATCACTAATAATCTTTCAAAAAATAAAATTAACACTATATCCAAATTTTTCCTCCCAACCACACAATATTTATGAACATACACTTAAATGCCATTTCTATGCAGATGATAGTAATTCATCAACTTTCTTTTATAAATCTCCAACTCTAAAGGATTTATTCACTACTTACCTTTTGAAAACTCCAAAATCTTCAAACCCTAAACTCCATGCAATTTATGTATTTCACTGAGGACAATAACCAGCTTCTAGTTTTTCTTAAGGTAGAAGATACAAATAGCAAAGTAGGTTTGGTGTATGAAGGAAAAGCAGAGGAATCGCTTAGAAGGGGTTCGATGGAAGACTCTATGTATGGAAAGAAAACTTGAAGATGATCCCAATGAAGAATGAACTTAGATATATAACTTAACTTTTCAATTTTCCGAGAACAGTAGCCTACTTCTAGCAAAAGTACCAAGCCTAAGTGACATTTGTCACTTCCCTCACATCTAAGCTCTAACTTAGTTTCTTTTGAAACTAACTCCCCTAAACTCTCATCTTTACAATCCAACTATCTCCAAATCTTCATTTAATACCTTTTTCCTATTTTCTATAAAATTTTTCAAAATTTATGCCTAATTTCTTCAAAATTCACAAATACAATATTCTTACTAACCAATAGAATTTTCAATATAGATAAGTTCAAAATTCTCAAAAAATCTAAAAATCACAAAACAATCAAATTATACCTGGAATTATTCATGAATGCATATACAATCATTTTCATGTGTCATAACTTCACCGTTCATACGCATGTGCATGACATAATATGCATGAACATGAAAATGCGTTTCTAATTGTTATTAATCACTCACAGTTACCATTTAAACCTTCCCACAAGGATGGGATGTTACAACTCTCCCCTCCTTAAAGAAATTTCATCCTCAAAATTCTTAACTGTTTACTCAAACAGGTGGGGGTATTGTCTCCTCATATGCTCCTTTGTCTCCCATGTTGCTTCTTCAATTGAATAGTTCCTCCAAAGGACTTTTACCAATGGAATAACCCTGTTTCTCAACTGCTTGACTTGTGATCCCACAATCTTGATTGGCTCCTCAATATAACTTAAGTTACTAGCAACCTCAATTTCCTAGACTGATATCACATGTATCGGATCAGATCGATATCTTCAGAGCATACTAACATGAAACACATTATGCAATTGAGACATTTCGTTCGATAAAGCCAACTTATAGGCCAAAGGTCCTATCCTCTCAGTGATCTCATAAGGACCAATGTACCTAGGGCTCAACTTTTCCTTTTTACCGAATCTTAAAACTCCTTTCCAAGGTGACACTCTCAAGAATACTCTGTCTCCGACACTATACTCCATATCCCGTCGAAGTTGATCTACATAACTCTTCTGTTTATCTTGAGTCGCTTTAATTCGGCCTCGAATCAACTTCACTTTATCCATTGTATCTTGTATTAATTCTGAGCCTTTAACCATTCTCAAACCCTCTTCATCCCAATATAATGGCGACCAACATTTTCTACTATACAGTGCCTCATACGGTGTCATTCCGATACTACTGTGGTAATGGTTGTTGTAGGCAAACTCTATCAATGCCATATATTGATCCCAAGCTCCTTTAAACTCCAATACAAAAGCTTTAAGCATATCCTCTACAATCTTGATTGTCCTCTCACTCTGTCCATCTGTTTGAGGATGAAACGTTGTATTGAAGTTTAACTTAGTACCCATAACAGACTGTAAGCTCCTCCAAAACCTCGAAGTGAATCTCGAATCCCTGTCTGATACTATGGACACTAGAATCCCATGTAGTCTCACTACCTCATTTACATATTTCTGGGCCAACTGATCAAGTGAGTTATTCTCTCCCACTGGTAAGAAGTGGGCTGATTTAGTCAACCGGTCTACTATAACCCATATAGCATCATGCTATCTTAGAGTCTTAGACAATCCCACAATAAAGCCCATAGTGATCCGTTCCCATTTCCATTCCAGAATGGGCAATGAATGAAGTTTCCCTACCGGAGCTTGGTGTTCCACTTTCACTTGTTGGCAAGTCATACATCTAGATACATACTCTAATACTTGCTTCTTCATTCTAGGCCATTAAAAATGCTGCTTCAGTGTGTTATACAACTTGGTAGTACCAGGATGCATAGCATAGGCGGCCATATGAGCTTCCTCAAGTATCTCCTTCCTCAAATCATCCACATTAGGTACACACAGCCTCTGTTTCAACCATAATGTCTCCTCTCTCAACTCAAACTCAGAATCTGGATTCATCTTTACTTTCTCCATAAGTTTTACCATATTAGGATCTTTTTCCTGAACTTTTCTGATCCTATCGTATAGCATTGGTCTCAGCTTCAAAGTAGCAATCAGTGCCTCATTTTGCTCCAGATTTAGCTCCACATTCAGAGCTCTCAAATGAATCAGATTAGGTAGCCTCGATAACTGAATCTGAGCTGCACTGATATTAGACTTTCTGTTCAAAGCATCTGCTACCACATTAGCTTTCCCTGAGTGGTACTCAATAGTGCAGTCATAATCTTTTAATAGCTCAATCCATCTCCTCTGCCTCAAGTTCAACTCCCTCTAACTCAATAAATACCTCAAACTCTTATGATCTGTGTATATTTGGAAAGTCTCTCCATACAGATAATGTCTCCAAATCTTTAGAGCAAAAACCACTGCAGCTAACTCTAAATCATGTACTGGATAATTTACTCATGAAGCCTTAATTGTCTCGATGCATAGGCGATCACCTTGCCATGCTGCATCAATACACATCCCAATCCTTGATGCGAAGCATCACTATACACCACATATCCTTCGGTCCCCGATGGAATAGTCAACATCGACACAGTAGTCAACAGATGTTTCAGCTCCTCGAAGCTCTTTTGACTCTCCTCATTCCATTTGAACTCTACATTCTTCCTTAAAAGTTTTTCAAAGAGGTCGAGATAAAAGAAAACCCCTCGACAAACCTTCGATAATATCCGGCCAATCTTAGTAAGCTTTGGATCTCTGACACATTTCTTAGGACTTACCAATTCATCACTGCCTCAATCTTGTTTGGATCTACCTGTATGCCATCTCCAGTCACTATATGTCCCAAAAACACGACCTGATCAAGTAAAAATTCACACTTACTAAATTTGGCATACAACTGCTTCTCTCTCATAATCTGTAAAATAACTCTCAAATGCTCCGCATGCTCCTTTCGGCTCTTTGAATACACCAATCAATGAACACAATCACACATCGATCCAGTTAGGACTAAAACACTTTATTCATCAGGGCTATAAAAGTTGTCGGGGCATTAGACAGCCCAAACAGCATCACTAGAAACTCAAAGTGCCTATACCTACTCCTAAATGTACTCTTTGGTACATTAGCCTCAGTTATTTTCAACTGATAGTACCCTGATCTCAAGTCCAACTTAGTAAACACTAGAGCTCCTTGCAACTGATTAAGTAAATTATAGATTCTAGGTAATGGGTACCTATTCTTCACTGTCACCCAATTCAGCTACCTATAATCGATGCATAACTGCAAAGTCCCATCCTTCTTCATCACAAACAACACTGGAGCTCCCCAAGGTGACACACTGGGCCTTATAAAGCCCTTTTCCAACAACTCCTGCAACTGAGCCTTCAGCTCCTTCAGTTCCACGGGTGCCATCCTATATGGAGGAATAGATATAGGAGCAGCACCTGGAACTAGATAAATCGTGAACTTTGTTTCCCGATCTGGTAGTAAACCAGGTAACTCCTCGAGAAATACATCGGGAAACTCCCTAACCACAGGAATGTCCTGTATACTCTACTCAGCTCTAGTATCAATGATGTGGGCTAGATAAGCATCACAACCTCCCTTCATCAACCTCAATGCACTCATGAAGAATATCATCCTAGCTGGCACTACCTGACTAACTCCCCTGAATACTACACTCGATTGATCAGGAGATTCCAGTACTATCTCCTTGGTGTAGCAGTTCATGATAACCCTATGGGTAGTGAGCCAATTCATGCCTAAGATCACATCTATCTCCCACAATTATAATACAATCAGGTCTGCCTTCAATTCTGCTTGATCAATCTTAAGCGAGCACCTCTTGCAGACCTCTCATAAGACATTAGTACTACCTAGAGATGTACTCACCTCTAGCTCATGCTGTAACAATTCCCTATCACAATACAGTCTGCATGCTAAATGTGGTGTGATAAAGGAGTGTGTGGATCCTGGATCTAGCAATGCAAATGCCTCAAAGTCATAAACAAGAAGTGCACTTGCTACTATATTTGGTAAGTCTTGGACCTCCTGCCTGGTCATAGCATAGACCCTGGCCTGGGGCCGTAGTCAGTTACCCTATCCCTCAATCCTCATGGAAGAACTCCCAACTCTCCCTCTGTCTCTACCTTGGCCTCCCTGCCTAGATCCACCACCTCTGTTTTGTTGGACTGTTGTATTACTCCTAGATCGCCCACTGACATCAGATTGAGTTCCCAAAGTAGCTGGACAATCTCTGATCTAGTGGTCTCTGGAGCTGCATCCAACACTTACCACCATGTCTCTTCTCACAATACTCACAAAATGGATATTGATTCTAAGATAAGCCTCTCCCACTGCCAGTCTGTGAAAACCTAACCCTCTGTCTAAATCTTGACCGCCTGGATCCACCTGACGATCTGAAGGCTCTATTCTGGTGCTTACTGAAGCTCCTGCCAGAACTCCCCTGACTCTCACTAGGCCTCTTTCCTCTGGACCCTTGCCCAGTCTCAGCTTATTTCTCCCTCATCAACAGAATTGAAGCAGCTCTCAACTCAACAAAAGCACCTATATCTGACCGCACCAACCTTGTTCTGATCTCCATATTAAGTCCATTCTCAAACCTCCTACACTTGTCTTCTTCGGAAGGAATTAAAGTAGTAGCATAACCTATCAATTTATTAAATCGGACCTCCTATCCAGATAGATCTTAGGCATGTAATTGTCTCTGAAGACTCTCAGAAAGTCGTCCCACTTCAACTGATAAGGCCTGGTGGTACTGCCTGAAATAGTCGTCCACCACTAATACGCTGGGCTCTGTAGTAAAGACACTGCATAATCAAACCTCTCATCAGGCTCGTAGTCCATCTGATCAAATATCGTCTTTGTCCTCTCTAGCCATCCCTCGACTTCAGTAGGGTCTGTGCTGCCATAAAAGTTCACAGCTCCCTGCTTCGCAACCTATCATACCTCCTCTCCCTTCTCTTGTGAACTTTAGGAGGCATCTCCTCAGATTGAGGTACCGTGGACTCCCTATTGGCTCCTACTAATCCTTGGTCAGCTGGTTCATCAATCTGATTACCTAGGGTTGATGACCTATAGCAAACAATAACTTCAATTATTATCCGCATTTTTTATTACATTCACGCCTAGCATTCCTATAGGTCACAATAGATGCCAACGATGCTCTGATACTACCTAAATGTAGCAACCCCTTACCGCAGGGTACCCATCGGGACTCATGGAGGTCATTCCGATACATATCCTATGATAAGGGCGAGCTACGTTCGATCATTACCTTCACCTCATATGGCTTCATGTAACATCCCATCACCGATGAGAAGGGTAAACGTTTTCCTTCCAATTTAAAGGACAATGACCTTAGTTTTAATTTGCCGATGGAAATTTCTTTCCGACGGTAAATTTTGTCAGAAATTTTAATCGAGAACATTGATGTCTATTTTTACGACGACATTCACAAGTTCATCGCTAAATTTCGTTAGCAAAGTTGACAATAAAATTTCCTCCTCTTTTAATGACGAACTTTTTCATTCATCGCTAATCTACTATAGAATTTTTTTCCGTCGCTCTTACTACGGAATTTTTTCCGTAGGTAATTTTCCATCAATATTTTGTAACTTTCTTGTAGTGTTAAGTGATAGATCAGTTAATTTGTCAAAGATTAAAGTAAAATATGAAAGATCAAATTGAATATAAAGAAAAAGTGCTCCAAAGACGTCAGTAAGTAAAAAACGAAAGTTTTAAGAAAATTTAAGTCCAATAAATTAAGATGAAGAAGGAATTTGGTTATTTTATGATTAATAAATTATTAAAAATTTTCTTACAACTTATATTCATCATATCAATAAAGAATCAATCATTATATGTATAGTACACATACTTTGTCATTTGATGGACTGAGATGGCCTTCTGTTGAAATTACTTTTGTAGAAAACCCAGATCATTATATGCTAATTGAAAATTGATGTGTAATTTAGGGGTGTAGACATTAAGTGATTATCGGGGCCCGAAGAAGCTATAGAAACAGGTAATTATTTACGGTTCCTGACGTAGAACGTATCGCAGAAGACTATCTCACTTGGGCCGACAGCCAGAAGCCCAAGCGAGATGGACCAAAGAATTGAAGATTGCATTTTAATTTAAAAGTGGACTCATAAACTCATAAGTGGATCCATGTTTTTAATTATTTTCTTTCGAACTATTTAAACAACTTTTGTTGATGTTATTTGCCATCTTGGAATTAATAAAAAACCCTAGTTTGAGAGTTTTCTCAACTGTTCTTGAGTTTCTGGATTGAAGCTCATTTATAGGCTACTTAGACTGCGTTAGTTGGTATCAGAGATTGGTCGAACCTAATGGCTCAAGGTGGCGGCGGTCCTACTGAAGGTGATCAAGGGGCTGAGGTGGCAGTGGGAGTTTTAAACCAGAGGATGAAATCGTTAGAGGATCAGCTCGTGATTCTCTCTGGCCAGATGGCTCTGCTGCTTGCGAACTCCGAAAATAGGAATGATGGTAGGCGTCGTACGGAAGAGCGGCCTGTCAATAATCCTAATTTCGATTCGGATTCCGATGAGGAAGAGGTTGTGGTAGTTCAGTGTGACCGAGGTGCTGATGGTCGTGCTACACATAACGAGTATATCATGAAGGTAGATATTCCCTACTTTAATGGCAGTATGATTATTGTGGATTTTCTAGATTGGTTAGCGGAGGTCGAAAGATTTTTCGAATATCAGGGGATCCCAGATAATAGGAAAGTGAAGGTAGTTGCTTGTAGGTTGAAGAGTGGAGCCTCTGCTTGGTGGGAGAGGGTTAATGAGTGACGCCTTAGTGAAGGGAAGAGGAAGGTTGCTACGTGGAAGTGTATGAAGGAGCTGCTGAAGGGTGAATTCCTTGTTCCTGATTACGAGCAAATCCTTTTCCAACAGTATGATCGTTGTCGTCAATCAAACATGTCCGTTCATGAATACACTGCTAAATTTATGAGGTTGGCTCAACGTAATAATTTGCGCGAGTCTGAAGGCCAGCAAGTGGCGAGGTATTTGGGTGGTTTGAAGCCCCTTATAGCAGATAAGGTTGGTGTGAATATCATTCGCACTCTGACTGAAGCTAAGAATTTGGCTTTGCGTGCTGAGTCATTGTTGCGGGAGAGGGCCCCTATGAGTGATTTTTCGCGACGTCGTTTCGATGACAAAGGTGCAAGTACTAGTGTTCTTGAGAAGACCTCAGTGGCCGCATCTCCACCTCCACATCGTGAGGGTAAAGAGCCGGCGAAAATTGTTAACCCCTACGCTAGGCCGATTCCCGGTAAGTGTTACAAGTGTAAATAGCCAGGCCACAAGTCGAGTCACTGCCCTGAGCGAAGGACAGTAAATATTGTTGACCGCAACGACGATGATGGGATTGTATGTGAACCTGATGGGGATGACGACGAGTATGAGTCCGAGGAAGAGGTTGGGATTCATGTCGTGCGCAAGCTGATGTTGGCAGAAAAGGAGTCTGATGATTCTCAGAGGCACAAATTATTTCTCACCCGTTGCACTATTAATGGTAACTACTACAACATTATCATCGATGGTGGTAGCTGCGAGAATATAATTGGCAAGGATATTGTTGAGAAGTTGGGGTTGCCAGCGGAAAAACATCCTAGCCCTTACATTATTGGTTGGATCAGGCCAGCGGAGAAGATTCAGGTCACCGAACACTGTAAGGTACCCTTTTCCATTGGTATCTATTCTGATGAAGCTTATTGTGATGTGGTGGATATGGATGCTTGTCACATTTTACTTGGCCGACCTTGGCAATATGATGTTAATGCACAGCATGCTGGTCGAGACAATATTCTTCGGGTTGAAAAGGATGGGCTGAAATTTACCCTATTGTCGCGAAAAGAAGCCAAACGTCCTAAAGCTTGTAAAGTGGAGGGACGAACTTTATTAACTATGACTAAGCATTCGAAAGATTTCCTTTCTGATGCTAAGGAGGTTAAAAAGATACATGCTGTGATTGTGAAGCAGTCCTTGTTGTCTACTGAACGGGAGGTTGTGGATGATTTGCCGGAGGCTGTG
>JANTNU010000003.1:30695875-30706245 GCA_024752395.1 Erythroxylum havanense
AATATATCAATATGGACTATTTTGCAATTTTTAAAAAATTTAGGGACTATTTTATAAATTTAAAAAATATCCCAAAATGGTACCCGATACTGATCGATAACGGTACAATTCCATTTTAGAGCTCAATTCGGTACCGAACTCGGTACGGTAATCATAACATTGCCTGTAAGACTTCTCACAGTATTACTTTGCATAGGTATAATCGCAACGAGACTTGGGAATTGGGATCTCCAACACACCACTTTCCTCCCAACTGCGTCGCGAGTGTAAAACTAAAAGGCTCTCTGGTCAAGTCCGGCGGTGACTGAAAGCAGCCCTCGTTCCCCGTGTGAACCTGTTAATTGACCAGAAAAGAAATTTTGAATCTTTTCTCAATGGGTCAGACCAAAAACAAAAATTGGAGTCTTTTCTCTCCGTCTGGTTCTATAAATACCCATGTGGGTAGGTAGTGTTTCATTCCACCATCTGACATCTTTGCATATTAAAGGAAAGGATTTGGTTACTTGCTGAGTTGTTTTCTTCGGTTTTTGGTGTTTTGTGTTTTGTGTATTTCTATTTCAACCAAAGTACAGCAAGAGAGAGAAAATTCCGACAACAGCCAGATCATGCCTGCTCAATCACCCATTATCCCTCTTCTCACCCCTTACAAGATGGGAAAGTTCGACCTTTCTCACAGGTGACAATTCAGTGTCATTTTCTGTCATGATGATATTGTGTGGTTTGTTCGAAAAGCTTTGTGTTGTTTTAGCGATAGTGTTGTCATTTGGTTATCAGGTTATCAGTTTCGGCTCAAAGTAAACGACTTTCATTTTCTATCCGTTCGTTATTTGTAAAACTTTGGGAAGGTTTTAGTATGAAGTGCTTTATCTTGAAAAGAGTATAGCCTTGTGGCTCCGTTGCAGTGAATTTGGGTTCCTTGTCTCGGTTTGACCTTTGTTGATTTATTGGGATTCTAATGGAAACATGAGGAGGGTGTTTAAACACTTTCTTTCTTTATTTTTTTCCCCCTCTGTTCTGGGTACAATGCACCAGTTAATCAACCCATGATTCCCTGAGTAGTTAGCAGAAGTATATACTTCCTCTTCTGGGTGTATGCTAACCAATGGAGGACACGTGAGGATGCTATTCTTTCTAGTGCATACGTTTATTGTCCTTTAAACTTACTGGAGTTACAACAGATTCAGAGGATGCTAGCTGAACTATTCGTAATTCCATTTGGGCAGATTTGAAATATTGAATCAAGTATAATGGTGTTTGCAGAATTGTTCTAGCACCACTGACCAGACAAAGATCCTATAAAAATGTTCCTCAGCCGCATGCCATCTTGTACTACTCCCAAAGAACCACTAAAGGTGGCCTTCTCATAGCTGAAGCAACAGGAGTTTCTGACACTGCTCAAGGGTAATTTCCATTATCCAATTAACAAATATCCTACTTAATCTTACATTCTTGATAACTCGGTATAAGCCTTTAAACTTAAGTTCGTTGGTTTCTACAAATAACCATGTAAATGATGATATCTTCTGTTCTTTATGCAACACAAAGGTTTTTTGGAAGTCCCGGTATTTGGACAAAAGAGCAAGTTGAAGCATGGAAACCTATTGTAGATGCTGTTCATGCCAAAGGTGGTATATTCTTTTGTCAAATTGGGCATGTTGGAAGGGTTTCAAATGAAGGTAAGTTTTTGATTAACATGTCCCATCGTGGCTTCTCATCAATGAACAGATCACTGTTGCAAATGTTTCATTATATTTTTTCACCAACATAATTCACGGGAAATCGAAAAGGAAAATGAAACGTGAACGCTTAAAGCTTATATTGCTTGAATCAAAAAAATGTTGAGTGGAAGCATGTTCTAGGAGTTATAGAATACAGGCATATAAAGATTCAAGATCAAGGATGATCATATTACCGCTGTAATACATGCATACAGTAAGCACTCGAGCATAAATGGCTTAGTTCCCAGTGCAAACCGAATACTGAGATTGACTCACTCCTTGGGCTTCTCCTTCAATGTGTCTTGTTACTTGACTTCAATAGGGACTTTTGCAGGTTTCCAACCAAATGGGCAGGCTCCAATCTCTAGTACAGACAAGCCACTGGCCCCTCAAGTTCAAGCAAGTGGCACTGCGGTTGCAGACTTCACACCTCCAAGGCGACTGAGAATAGATGAAATCCCTTCAGTAATCAACGATTTCAGAACTGCTGCAAGGCATGCAATTGAGGCTGGTAAGATTTATATAGTAAAACATGGGAATACACTCAAGCACTATCCTTTTGAGTTGTTACATAAATAAAGCCTAAACATAGTCCTAAGAGGTTTTACCATTGTTCGTTGGCTATAGGCTTTGATGGGGTTGAGATTCATGGTGCCCATGGCTTCCTGATTGACCAGTTTTTGAAAGATCAAGTCAATGACCGAACTGATCAATACGGTGGATCTCTAGAGAATCGCTGCAGGTTTGCCTTGGAGGTAGTTGAAGCTGTGGTTGATGAGATAGGAGCAGATAAAGTTGGAATAAGGCTATCTCCCTTTGCCAACTACATGGAATCAGGGGACACAAATCCTGAAGCTCTAGGACTTTATATGGCCAAAGCTTTGAACAAGTATGGGATTCTTTACTGCCACATGGTTGAGCCAAGAATGATAACCGTTGGAGAAAAGAAAGAGAGCCCTCACAGTCTTGTGCCCATGAGAAAGGCTTTCAATGGCACCTTCATAGTTGCAGGAGGTTATGACAAGGAAGATGGCAACAAAGCTGTTGCAGAGAATCGAGCTGATCTTGTAGCTTACGGTCGTTGGTTCTTGGCCAATCCTGATCTGCCAAGAAGATTTGAGCTTAATGCTCCTTTGAACAAATACAATAGAGATACATTCTACATTCCTGATCCTGTTGTAGGTTATACTGATTATCCATTTCTTGAAAAAACTGAATAGGTTTCTTACACCATTCTTATTCAGTTCTATATTATTATATATCTAGTAGATTTTTTCGCATTGTAATGGTCAAGCTCATGCAGCAAGAGATGTTCCAAAATACAAAATAAAATATTTCTACTACTTGCAATTTTTAATTTATTTTAAATATAATTATGAAAAATATCATTAATGATTGCGATTAACACATGATTTGGGGGAAAAATACAAGGAATACCAATTCACTAGTAATAATATTTTTATTATATGCAGTAAAGAAAATATGTTATAAGAGAAGAAAGGTGTCCCTACAACATAGACAGGTTTTATTCTCTCTGGTTGTTGTTCTATATTTTCAATCCAAAATGACCAACCAACAAGGGACAAACTTCTTAAGCAATTTTTGGAAACTACAGGGAAGCCTTTCTTTTACTTAAGTATATTGTCTTTCAGTTTTTAGTTGATTAAGTACTTGAGTTCATCATCATCATCACACCTAATTCGAAGTCCCACAAATAAGGAGAGTTTCGGAAGTCTGATAGTACGCAGCCTTACGCCTACATACTAGAGAGGATGTTTCCAGTAGATCCACATGTAGATGTGACAATAAAAGAATGATGCATGTTAAAGAGTAGATAAGTAAAGTTGGCACTCTAAATAATTATGTGAATAAAATTACCAAAAAATACATAAAAATAAAAAAATTAAATATAGCCAAAGGATATACCTGATGGTGACCAGACCTGCTAGTACCTGATACTCGGCAAAGACCAACTCTTCTTCTCACTAGATAAGCTACGGGTCTTTGCTCAGAGACCCTGACGGTAAGACAATCTTACGGTTTTAGATGATCTTGTAGGATCTTTTCCCAACACACCTGAAAACAAGTTATAGGCCCGAAAATCTTGTCCAAGCCTTACAACTAGCAAAGGCCGAAAGGACATTGGGTTGGACTTCCTACGCAGTAACTACTTGGTAGGAGCGTAAGATCAATATCTCCTAAATACTTACTCAACTGATTTGGAGGCGTTTTAAAGGGTATCCTTTACCTTTATCTGGTCACGTCAGACTTTTCTATTCCTAGCCACTATCTTAATAAGGGTCAACTCTGGCATATCTTTCTTGATCACTTCTCTCCAGTTTTTGTAAGGCCTCCCTTTTCTTCTCTTGTATTTAGTAAGGGTTATATTCTCACAGGTCGAACCAGAGCATCTGAGGGCCTTCTACGCACATGTCCAAACTACCTCAGTCTGGTTTCTCTCAACTTGTCGACAATACTAGCCACTTGTATCTTATCTTTCACCACACGATTCCGGGCTCTATCTCTTTTGGTAAATTCGCACATCTGCCTAAGCATAAACATTTCTGATACCAACAGCTGTCTTGTATATTTATATTTGGTAGATCAATACTTTGCCCCATATAACATGGTTGACCGAATAACCATTTTATAGAACTTCCCTTTGAGTTTTAAAGGAATATTTTTATCACATAAAACACATGATGCACTTCGTCATTTGACCCACGCAGATCTAATATGATGTACTATATCGACATCGATATTATCATCTCTCTGAATGATGGACTCGAGATATTTAAAACTCAATTTTTGTGGTATGATGTCGGGACCAATAGCTACCGCCGCCTCCTGTATCATCTAACTTCCTGAAAAGTTATATTCTAAATACTTTGTCATTGACCTGCTCATTTTATAACCTTTCGATGCTAACGAGTAATATCAAATATTTATGGCCTAATAATGAACAACAGGTAGAAAAAAGAATATTATAAGTAATCTCACCACAAAGAACAAATGAAAGTATGTGGTTGATCAAAAAAGATGTGGAGATTGCATCAACCCAAAATTGTTTGAGAACATGGATTTGGAATAAGAGTGCTTTGTTGATGAGATGAAAATTTTTTCTTTCAGCTACACAATTTTGAAATGATCTATCAACACTTGAAAATTGTTAAAGAATAGCATTCTGGATCATATAGTTTTGGAATGAAGACTACCCTTCTAGAAGAATGCTATTGTAGAATCCCTTTCTTTTGTAAGCCCAAGCATCTTTCCATAGCCCAATCCTAAAATACAAAAGTGGCGTAAGAAATTGCAAGAAAGTTCAATTCTTTTGTAATCCTTTTTATTGGACACCCCACCCTCACAAGACACTTGCCCGACGTCCTAAATGACAAATGAACACCCATCCCACAAGGGTGGCGTGCTCACACCAATTAGTCACCAAAATCAAACTCATTCCTTCAACTTCAGAACAGATTTTTGAAATGTTCATATCAGAATTTCAAAATGATTTTTTAGAACAATTGTAGCTCCATGTCTCTAGTTTAGTTTGAAACAAAATCATCTCATTTAGAGCTCTATAGCTCAACATATGATTAAAAAGACAAAGTATGTTCATAGCCAATTCATGCTCTTCCAACCAATACTCTCACTTTCTTTCTATCAATCTTTTTCAAATCAACACCAAAGGCTACCAATTTTTATGAAAAGATAGAGGAATGTCTTAGGAAGCTATTGCTTCAAAAATCAAGTCATTTAAAGGTCAGACGACAAAGTTATGGCAAAAAAGGTCAAGCATGGTTAGGCTTGGAAAAACCTGTAGGTCGTGATCGCAACCGAGGAAATTCCGTCACGATCGCGACTTCCCCTTTTTTTGTTTCTTCCTTAGACCTATTTTGGTAAAAGGGCATAACTTTCACTCAATATATCGGATTAAGGTTATTCAAAGACGGTTTCAAAGAAGACTTTTAGACCTATAACTTCCATGAGACCTAGAAAAGATATTTTGCCTCCAAAAGGGTCAAATTTTCAAATTAATGTAGCTATCCTGTATATACATCCCATGCAGCATTACTAACTTATAATGATTACATCTCTCAATTACAATATCCAAAAATTTCATACTTTATACCATTGGAAAGCTAAAAAGATAATCTACAACTTTTGGGAAGACAACTTTGTCTAATTCAGCTTAGATTAACACAATTTTTCCCAGTAATCAGAATACACTTTTTACCCTTATGGAAAACTTGAAAAAAAAAACACAACATCAAAACTTTGAGAAATCATGACCAAGACACAATCATTTTTCTTTAACATCAATAGATAAGAGTTTTACAAATCTTTAAGGCATTTCAAGCCACAATACGTCCTTGGTTTCGCAAACCAAAATATAAAAATAATCAAGATATACATGAGCAAAGAAAAATTTGAAATGTTGCTAACGCCTCGGGTTTTACATAAACTACTTCAAAATATAAAAAGATGCAAATTTCGAGTGATGCCTTGCCTCTTGGTTACTCGATCTCTTGCTCGTCACCTGAAGATGGGCAGAAGGGGGTAAGCTTAAAGCTCATAGATAACAGTTTTATAATCGGTAACAAGCAAAAAAATCATTGAAATAATCATTTCCATTATAAAACTCACATTGAATCATGAAACACATATTTTCCAATTCTCAATTTATCAAACAATGCATAAGCAACCTAAATCATGCATTCAACAAACTTATCAATACATAAGCACATCAAAATAGTTTGGGAGGTCCATAAATAGAACGAATTAACTCATTCTCTTGTGATGGTCCTGTGTAGTCGTGAATAGAACAAACTAACACAATCCCACATAGTAGTTTTACGTTATCGTAAACATGAGGGAGTCCATGAAGGAGTTTCATGCTACTAGCGGGCAGGCGAGAGAAGCCTTTAGTCCAAGTGCACTTGACATACAAGATGGACCAAACCAAACCCACATAACATGTATTTCATAACTTGTAGACTTGTTGTCCAAAATGACACTTTTTTCGAAAAGTGATTTCATAAACATAGCATCTTTTCAAAAATTATTTTCATATTCTTTTAATAAATCATCAACACAATATTCACATACCAAACACATAACACTTTCTCAAAGCATTCAAAGAGCAACAAATGCACATTTATAACACAATTGAAAACATTTAACTTCCTTGACTTGGAAGAAACATTAATGGCTTATGACTCAATTATAAAAATGTAACCCACCTTAAATTCCTTGCTTAAAATTTGCTTAAGGATGCCTCTCCTCTTGCTCCTCTTACCTTTCTTGATTTCTTTCAACATTTGCAAAAGTCCCATTCAATAGGAATTCAAATTGAAAACCTAAAGAACACACATTCACTAAAATTGACCCTATAATATTTAAACCCATGCATTTTCTAAGCTTCATGAATCAAAACCCTTCTGAAAATCCAAAAGATTTGAAATCGAACTTACCTTGAGTCTTCACTAAATAACAAGATTCTCAACTTAAATGAAAGTTCTTCCCTTTCTCTTTCTTTTTATTTTCTTGATCAACCTCAAATTCACTCTTAAAAGCTAAGAAAAGATGAAACCTAACTCAAACTTCCTTCTTTTCTCTTAAAGAACCGAAACCTCTCTTCCTCTCTTTTTGGTTTTCGTAATTCACTCTTCTTTCCCTTCAATTCACGTTTTTTTCTTCCCAAATGCAAGACAACATTTTTCCTCTTCCCATTCTACCCTTAGTGAATGCTAAAAATCCACTTTACCCTTCCTTTAGTGCTTTAAGATCTTAAGTGTTATGCCAAAATTATCCTCATGCATTCTTACCACTTTTAATTTAATAATCCAATGAATTAAGTCCCACTAACATAAACATAATAATTTAAACTCCAAAAATAAATATATCAATACCTCATAATTCATTTGAACCATGCTTAACTAAAGAAAAAAATTCGAGGGCCAACACTTTTAAGAGATAAGAGATTGGTAGACAAATTGGGATTTAGAAGAAGGTTAGTAACTAAAGGAATTGTTCCTTGACCTATAATAGTAGTAAAAAAGCCAAGTAGGTTCAAGATAGAGGACACGGAAGTAATGGACTAGGATTAACAGCACTAGAACCAATAATAAAGAAAGTAAATCTGTCAACTAAAGTAATATAAGAGGCAGATGAGTGTGTCTTTGGAATTTAGAGAAAGATTAGAATTACTTATCATGTGAGGAGTCAATAACCTATCGCAAGGAAAAGGAAAGACACATGATAGCAATAGCAGTGATAAGGTGAAATAAACTTTTTAATACTTCTTGGTACTAGGTTAATTTAGCAAATTCATCTACAAAAACTATAATTGTCTTCTTAGTGGATGAGCTAGGCGTAATACTAGCTACAATATGCAAAATGAGATTTATGAGTTTTGTTTTGTAACTTCCAACACATGCATCTGCTATGAACCAACTCATGATAGTATTTACAAATAATTCATGCACCCCAATTACCCCAATTGTATGTCTCTCATCTATTATTATTCATATAAGATAGTGTCAAATTCATTATTTCGACTAACAAAAGCACCAAGAATCTTAAGTATTGGGAGCAATAAATGCATTGACATCTATGTGAAGTATATGAGTAAAGAGCTTACGCAAGTAGGAAATTTTAGCTCTTAAGAGAATTTGAGACTTAGCAATCTCAAACTAATGGTTAAGATCATCCAAAAAGATCATTACTGACATTTACTCCTACTAAACTTGCTGAACTCTGGCATAAGGACTAAAAGATAGCAAGAAATTAAGTACTTGAGTTATTTTTTATTAATTGTTGTTTGAGTGAAAGTAGTTAGAAAAATCCTCTAACGAGGTTAACACGAGTCGGTCGTATTATTGGGTGTAAAATTCTTTCACGGAAGTAAGATTGAGAGATAGTATCAAAGGTTTAGTAGTGTTGGCTTAGTAAAACCTTGGGTAAATCTATTGTACTTTCGTGAAAGTATTAAGTTAGGTGAGGACCCCACAAATGTAGGCAAGGTGTGTTGAACTATGTTTTCAAATTTTTAATGCTTTTATTATTTCATTTTTATTACTTTTGTTTTCGTTTGTGCCAGAGATGTCTTCGGTAAAATTGAAATTTTGTAAAACGACTACCCCGTCGGTTTTTCAATTAGTATCAGAGCAAGGATACCGTTTCAGAACGTGGTAGCAAGTTGGTTCAAATCCTGGTTTCGCAGACATGGTTATAAGAGAAGGAGCATCAATTATCAGGCTACCACTATTGGATGGTTCCAATTATCCTGCATGGAAATCACGGATAAAAGTCTTTATTTAGGCACAGGGAATAAAAGCATGAAACTTGGTGTTATATGGCTAGACACATCTGATGATTATTGATGATAAGGGAGAGACAGTTCTAAATGATCCATCTAAATGGACAAGAGTTGAAGAAGAAAGAGCACTTGAAAACTCACAAGCATTACACACAATTTTCAATGCTGACGATGAAGGATGCTTGTCATTGATATCAACCTGTGAATCGACTAAAGAAGTGTGGGATGCTTTGCAAACTATTCATGAGGAGTCCAAATCTGTGATAGCGTCGTAACTACAGATGTTAGATATGAGGTTTTAAGAATTGAGGATGGATGAAAATGAGATTATCAGAGACTTTTTTGAAAGATTGCGAGATACAACAAATCAGGCACATCAATTGGGGAAGAAATACTGCAATCTTAAACTAGTCAAGAAGACGTTGAGATTACTACCTCCAAGATTTATTCTAAAAATTACAGTAATCGAGGAGGTTCATGACATCAATGACTTGTCATTGGAGAAGGTGATTGGAATTCTTACAAATTTTGAAATAAATTTGTTGAGGGGCAATCGAGAGAAGAAGAAAGGATTAACATTACAAGCCGAGATTGGTAAAGTCGTGAATGACTTAGAAGATGAATCCAATGAGAATGAGGATATAAAGCTATTAACACGAGAGTTCAATAAGTGGCTAAAGAGAGTGAAAAAAAATACAAACTTGAGTTTAGGCAAAAAGGCAGGAGCTCATCGAATAACAACTTCAAACAAGCCAAAACTCAAAAGGGAGAAAGAAAAGTAAAGAGAATTCAATGCCATGAGTGCCAAGGCTTCGTACATGTACAAGCAGAGTATGCTAATACCATGAGGAATATAAAAGAAAAATCCTATACGAGCACTTAGAGTGATAACGAATCCAGAAGTGAATATGGAAGTGAAGAAAAAATTGTGAATAGTATTGCGTTAGTTACTTTGTACAACAAAAGCCCAGTTACTTGCTTAACAACAACTAAGAAAGAAGTAACTGAAGATGAAAAAGAGAGTAAATCAAAAAATTTCAAGATAAACACAGACTAGTCAGCTCAAGGCTCGATCTCAGGTTATGACAATGATGAAAGTGGTTCAGGTGATAAAAAGGAGAAATTTTATAAGGCTTATGAATTAATGTATGAAAAATTGGTGAAAATATATAGAAAGAATGAAAGATTGAAGGAAGAGAATCTCTCCATGAAGAACATCATCCAAGAGTTAGAAAAGAAATTGATGTTGACATCAGATGAGCTTGGTGAAGCTAGAATGAAATTGTTAAGTACTGAAAATGGATTGAGAATGTTGAATGGAGGCATAGAAA
>JANTNU010000003.1:30718780-30729646 GCA_024752395.1 Erythroxylum havanense
ATATAGAGGGAGTATATCAAAACATCACATCAAAAGTCAAAACCTTACATGTGATGATGACGTTGATGATCAAGCTCATTGTAAGGGTCAATCACAAGTCCCCGCACCCCATACCTTAAAACTGCTACTCTTGCAAGATTAAGGACCCATTTTACACTTGGAAGTTGATCATCTTCACACCTACACACGTAAAGGAACAAAAAAAGAATACATTAATGCACCCACAGAAGATCAGAGACACGTCATCAGCACTCGATCAGACTGAACATTTTAAAACTTGAATTGAAACAAATCATTTCTAGTTCCCTAATTTGTTGGACTACAACTTTTTCTTCAGGTTCATTGTGCTGATTTAGCATAATTGTTACTAGTTTGTTGAAGAAATTGTAGTTTCTTCTTTTACATATTTTTCTTAACACTAAACAAGTTGAAATGTCCTTGGTTTGTTCGAGGGATTTCAGTTTTATCTTTCAGGTTTCTTACTGCTACTGAATGGGTGGGATGTCATCAGTTTGATGAAGATAATATAATTGAAGGGAAGCTTTTAGATCTGTTCAAAAGTCTACAAACGAGCCTAAGATAAAAATTATTGGTAACAAGTTGAACAATTAGAAGATTAATGCTCAAAACTTAAAAGAGTATCCCTATATTATATGTCTATACAGACCTGCTATTTATCCTACATCAGAATAGTACCAATAGTTTTATTACCCTGATATTTTGAAAGACAAGCCGATTAGAATAACGGAAAGATTAGGAGTGGCATCCAGAATTTGGATTATGAAACATTTTGAATACAATTTTAACAAAATGCCTGATTTTTAATACAATTTACCCTATTTTTAATGCTCTTACGAGTACTGTTTACAAGTAAAAGATGGACCACTTGGATTAAAATCAAAGATGCTACAATATCAAATGTCCCTTACAAGAAATACTACAACTAAAAATTAAATCATTGGGAGAAAGTTCAAATAACCATCCAACTTTTATTCGGAAATATAGCATAGCCCCTTGCATTCTAAAGTGTTCAGTTAACACCCATAATCTTATAAATTGGAACGATAACCTTATTTAGACGAACCATTAATGGAAGTTGTTAAATTTGAATAATGTGCTGTAAGATTTTCATTCAAATACAGTGTAAGGGCTACTTTATATCATTTCCACTTTACCTTAAACCATAAGAGCTAGCTGAAGTGTATCGGGGAAATTCTAGAGGACAGCTCACCTTATGAGATAAAATGTATTGTTCAACCATTGTTTCCCCTGTTCTAACTCCTCAGCCTTCATTCGTTCAATTGATCCTCCATAGCTATGAATGGCAAGCAGTGTAACAACAAAATTAATAATAGTGGTACAATTTGGGAAAAGAATCACATAAGAATTAGAAAAAATGACAATCCAAAGGATCAAGAAGAGAAAATAATTCTGAACCCACCCTGCATCAAAGAATGGCTTCTTAATGTGTTTCTCCAAAAGTTTCCGTGCATGATCTCTAACCTATAATGTAGGCAAATGATGTAGAATAGACACAAATATTGGTCAAATTAGAAATATCAAGGTTGTAAAGGTTTTACAACTGTTGAATAATATTTGCATCCACAAGACCTTATTCTCCAAAAAGCAAAACCAGGTTTAAAAGCCGACCTTATTCTCCATAGAGCAAAGTGCAAACTTCCAACCAACAGTTCTGTTCAGATTAACTAAGAGAGCATCAATCCATTCACTTTTTCCTGAATTTGGAACACCAGTTACGATAGTTAACTCTCCTGGTACAACCTGATCAACAGAACATAAATCCAAGAACTATGAATAGCCTTTAAAACCAGGCCACATGCACAGGGAAAGGGGGATGACAAATATAGAAGAATAGAACAATTGATAATGGAATGCCATCAGGCATAACTGAGTTTTTCAATTAGAAACGAACTCTGGTATACAAGATGGTTGAAGATTATGTTCCGGAACAATTGCAGGTTTCATTCTTATCCATTGGTTTATAGTTCAGTTTCCCATAAGAAAATACTGGTCTAAGATTACTGCATTCTCTCCTGAGAATTTGATAGAAAGAAGGAAGCAAGAGACATTTTGAAAAGTAGGATTAGGTATCTTCATGCATGAAGACAAATAAAAAGACATGAGTCAACCAAAAGATACTAAACAACATACAGATCACACAGAAACAGAAGCTAAAGCCAACAGTCCAAGGTATACCAAGGTGGTTGCCAAGCTAAAAGATTATAGAACATGATGAGTAATTAGGTCCATGGATAATTCTGAAGACAAGAATTCACCTAGAAAAGCCACCTTTAATGGAAATCTTCCTTTCTTCCCCATTATAAAAACTATCGTCTCTTATAGATGGGCTCATATTCCCCTAAATCACACATCCTCAAGTACAGCTATTAATGAAGTAAGAAAATAGGGAAAGCATCTATCACTTGTCAAAAATCTTGAACCACAGAATTAACATCACTGCCTTCACTCAAAAAAATTTATTACAATCACAAGATAAACACAATATATATGCATAAGGCCTTCTCCAAACATACAAAACTCAATCATAAGATCAATATATCACCAGATTCATTTAGACTAGAACTGCCACTCCAGCAAAAAAATTTTGTTTAATACATCCAGTTTTGCCGAGCAAGATCTCATTTAAGGTACTACAAATTCATAGACGGTACCAATAATGGGTTTCTTACCTATTAGAGAGGAACAGAGAAAAGGTTCATAAAGAAGAACCAAATAAAGCTTACATTGTATAACTCATTTAGCGCCCTCCATCCTGTTGATACACCAGATCCATATTCAAGGGACTGATTGTAAAACGCATCAATTTCATCAAAGTAATCTCTAAAGTTGAAGAGTCCCCGTATTGGAAATAACTCAGCATTTTCGACTACTTCCTTGAGTGCATCAGGGCCCATATACATCAAAACCTGATGATGTTATAGCAAATTTTATTTAGACATCATTCTTGATTTGTCAGATTATCACTGGCCATCATGGAATCCAAATGTCTAGGGATTTCAGTCATCGTTAATAAGTTCACAGATATGTTAGCTAATCATGTCTAACCTCATTTGCATCCTTAAAATGTGAATATTCATTCTTTTTTGGCCATTTAACTCGCCAGCATCTGCATCCCAAAGTGAAACAGAGAATTTACATCAAGAAACTTATAAATAATTTTCTATCATGAAAAAGGACAATTTTCAGGCAGAATTGCAGACCTTTCTTTTCCAATTCGACGTGCAAGCTCTTCGGATAATGCTTGACCAGGCAGATCTCCATCAGTAGCAAGTATTATTCGAGATGCCTACAGAATAGATGTTTAAAGATCAAAGAAAATTGTACAAGGTAATGAGTTAAACGGCTAGAATAGATGTTAAACAGCTAGTTCTACATATACTAACCTTGTTCAAGTACTCTTTGCAGTTCCAAAGATACTGATACTTGGTGTCCTGGCTTAACAATGAACATGGATGAAAGAAAAAAAAAATCAAGTCCACAATAACAGCGTAAACAAGCCATAGACTACTATAATGAATAGCGTGAGAAAATTATGCTTGCGATTAATTTACAAAAACTGAACTAGAATATGCAATGCCTTGGGACTTCATTAACTATAACAAATTTTGGTCACTGATAGCCCAGAACTTTTTATAGTTCTTATTGATGAAGCACAAAAATATTTGATTTTTTAGTTTCAATAAAAACCATGTCACAAAATCCTGACCTACATAAGACTGTGCATGCAACTAGAGAAGTCATAATAATCCTGCCCCTCTTAAAGAATTTAAAAGACTCCTGACTGGCATCATTGAACACCATGTGAAGAGCATTCTAATATGTACTCCCAATACAAACAAAAAATGAAAAATATTCTCAATGAATAAAGGTGATTTATGAGTGTGTTTGTATACATGAAAGCACAGAGAAACTACAAGATGAGACATCAAACATCACCAAAGAGTAACATCTCCAAAAAAAAAAAAAAAGGTCTAGCACTCATTCATTGGTATTTATTCACATTACAAAAGAAATATTTACTTGATTTAGGTAGGTGGCCTACATACACAATGCTATTGGCATGCATGTATAAGCGAGATGCAAATACACTTTGTCTTTACACGACAATTTACAACTTCTTATCCAATAAAAGAAAACAGTTTTTTTTTTATAACTGCAGTCTGCAATGATTACTGTATACTACTGAACAAATCCAGAACTTGGAAATTTAACACAGACCTGATCCACAGGTGGCAATTCCTTTGGAGAAACAGATGGAGGCGCTCCATCAGGGACACTGACACAATTATGAAACCCAGCCTCCTCCATTGCAAGTTTATCAAATTCACCTTCAACCTATGCAGACAAACATAATAATTAGCATAACTTTATACTCATGAATAAGCAATTTCTCATAGTCAGATACTCAGGCATACTATTATTATATCCTCAGCTCCCTTTATGTCATCAAGCCCATAAAAAACTTTTTCAGCATCCTTTTCCTGAAACAAATGCACAATAACTAAAGGATTAAAAAGCAGAACTACAGCATCATTCTTCAGACAATTTAAAAAAAGAGAAGTTATGTATATGATGTGATATGTGTTTGTTGAATAGAACAATGTGAAAAAATCGGGACAATCTTAGTTCCCAGTTAAGATATATAAAAGTCCAACTAGGAGCAGACATAAAGAACAACAACTAGGGAGGACAAGAATCCTCAAGGAGTCCTCATCTCCAAGTGAACCTCCTCTTCTATGGCTATAAATATTTGCTTATATATATGGCACCAATTGGAGAAGCTTAAAATGTTCAAAACAAGTACTCCGTATAAAAACTACATGTAAAAGGAATTACTAAGTATAAAAACATACATGTAAAAGGAATTAGTAATTGGAGATTGAACATATGTCAAGATACACAACGTAATACCAAATGTTAAGGTAAAGCAAGATGCAAAAGTAACACCCATAGAACAACCTGCCAAAATCTCTTTTGAATGTCCCGATACTTGCAGTTTACAATCACTCCGTTCCGTCTATAAGGAAATGCAATAACAATCTGCATATGAACTGTTAAAAATTGTATGGTGGAGAGAAAATATCAAATCTTTGGTGAACAAAAAATAAGCAGGAGACATTTCACCTTTTGTTAAGTTCTATATAGTAAAATTCCAAGTCAATGGAGCAGGGAACCAGTCTTGTATGCTTAATATACAGATCAATGTGTAAAGGAGATGCATTGTTTTTCTCTTCTGAACCATTCCCAATGATACAGAGTTATTCATCCCATGGTTAAATATATTAACACCAGGATCGATTTTTTCAGTAAAAATGCATCATATGCAGAATTGATTCAACAGTGTGGCCAAACCTTTCAATGTTTTCAGATACAAAGGCAAGATTAGAACTAATAATCTTCTGTTGGATACTTTATTGCCAAACCAAAATCAAGTCAGGCCAATGTTATTCAAAATTCAGATTGACTAAAATCTCTGCAGGACATACCACTGACAAAATCTAAATACCTTTATTGGTTCAGTAGCTTACCTGATCACCAACCCTTTTCTGCATAACTCCGTTTCTACTCAACGTCTCTGCTGATATTAGCCTCTCTTTACAGTAGCCAAGAAGCTTAAAAATTCCAGAATCAGAAGGATAATAGTTATAACACATTCGGCAACAGCAAAAAAATGCACCATTAAAAGCTAAGGATAAGTGGAACGGCAAAATTCTCAACCTCTCGCACGTGCTGGGCACAATTTTATAGCACATGCATGGAATTACTCTGGAATTAGCGACCACATCCAAGAGCATGAATATGAATTGATTCTAGCAAGGAATTTTAAACAACTATAAGAGCATCCAAATGCATTCAGACAATCTGTGTAAGGAATGATGACAATGTATACAAAGAAACTGAACTATAAGAAAATCTATATAAGGATAAGTTGAACTTGAGAAAAGGGAAATGACAGAGAGTGGGAGAAAGAGAGAAAGAAAACAAAGAAAGTGCTGAGCACGATATCCTAACCTAGTTCACATCCATTCCAATGATAACCTCAAATAGTGGGACTGATTAGAGCAAAAAAGGCAGTCCATAAAATCAATGAAAGGAGCCTCAAGAAGCACGCTGCCCGACCATCATGGACAAGAGTTGCCAAACACCAGAATAATGATTGAAAAGAAAAACCATAGCAACAAGCAGATTCTGCTGCATATAAAGAAATAAGCACCCCACATCTCAAGTAATAATATGTATATATCAATTACAAATGTAGGATTGACAATTGGAAATTAGCAACCTCGTCACATAGAGGTTCCAGTTCCAGACTTTTCTCTGTGAAATCTCTTGTCTGCTTAACTTGGGTAAGTTTTTTCGTGCTATTTGTCAACTTTTTATCTGCAAATGCCTGCAATAAAAAAGAGTATTTCTCAACAAGAGTTCCTACAAAATGTATGATGAACAAGTAATTTCATTTCTTATTTAGATGATTAACCATCTCACCTTCATTCCTCCACTCCACCCACATTTTGCTCGGAAACAAATCCATGATGCATTATTCCTGACATTGAAAGAGTACTCAATTTGGTAAACTAAAGCGACAAATAAAGTACGGAATGAAAAGAACAACAGCTTACCCATCTCCACTGATGAAAAGAGAAAAGGACTTCTCCCCTGAGTCACCACCTTTACACTAGCAGAAATATAACAAAAAAAAATTAATTGGATATAGAAAATTGAGGAAGAGTTCAAGCACCATATCTGAGTTGAAATATTATCAATCTTTTCCAAAAGACAGTCAAAGTTTAAAGTACCCAAGCAACTTTCAATCGCAGCTTGGATGGGGAGTGAGAGAATTCTGTGTTACAGGTCTTCCAGGTATTTTACAAAGCTGAGAATGTAATCACAGACTCCCCCAATGCCGTAAATATCTAATGTCAATTTTAAATTCCTAGGCTTGGATGAATATGTAAACACTAAATACTAAATACAACAACATAATCAACACTTCAAAACAATTTTATTCCCAGAAGGTAAAGATTATGTTGACATCGCAACATATGTTATCCCAGAAAAGCGTACCATTGGACAAATTAAGCTATTGTACTGTCCAGGCTCAAAAGGGTCCAAATAAACATGCATTTCTTCTAATTTTCGCTTCAAAATCTCCAACTTCATTTCTTTCATTTCTGGGTGTTCTTGGCGCGCTGAAAATAAATCAAAGAAGTTGAGCCTCAAAAGTAATATTACATTCTTAACACATGCCTTCTGCATTTGCTCCTATCAAAACAAATCCAAACAAGACTAAAGTAAAGAAATAGAATAAAACCAAAAAGAAGGCAAAATCCCACACAAGCACTAGACAAATGATTCTCCTGGAGTAAGTACCAGGTGATGGAACAGGTGTAAATGACACGCCATTAGTTTTAAGGAAAGAAGGCTGGATTCTAGAGAAAGGTTTGGAACAGAACACTGGTAAGAGGCATGTACAGTAGCGATAAAGGTGCCTACTTGAAGAAGAAGAAGTGGAAGGTAAAAGGGGCGAAAAAAAGAAGGGTTTGAGCAAGAATTTGGAGCTCATGGGATAAACTGTGTTTGAAGAGGGCAAAGACACGAACTTTCGAAGATGGCCGTGTGGATTGTAGCAAGCAAAGCGGAGCATCTTATTAGTGTTTCAGCTTCTCAAAAGGGTTCCATGGCTCAGGTCTGAAAGAAGAAGACGGAGGACGCGAGAGGCTTAGGCTTAGCTACTAGCTCTACGTCTGAGCCAAAGGGTTTAAGGGTGGGATTGTGAAGCTTTCCATTTGTTTTTTAGCTTTCAGTTTTTGGAAAGTAAATATAAAAGTTTTTTTTGAAGAAAAAAAATATTTAGCTATAAAATTTAAAAATATTTTTTACACATAAGTGATTTTTTGAAAGCTAAAATATAATTTTTTTAGAAATTTAAATTTTGAACTTTTCAAAAAATTATTTTTTTAGGTAAACTTTTCAAATCAATTAATGTTCTTATTTTTTGTCCTTTTATCCTTATATTTTTATACATAATTCTCACGATATCTACAAATATATTTTAACATTTATTTTGAGATTTATATAATATTATTTGACTTTTTATATGTTTTAATATTTATTTTTATATTAGTTTTAATTATATTATAATCCATATAAAAGATTTTGTTAGATATATTTTCATTTATATTTTATATGGTTTAAAATTATATAATAATTAATATATTGTGCTTTGCACATTATTTAATATATTTTAAGTAATATTTATATGCATAAATAATTTTTATTACAAAAATATATATAGTTAAAATTAAAAGTACTTTTTATTTTTATGTTATCAAACAGTACATGAAGCTTAAAAAAAAAAGCTCTTTTTTAAATGACAACTAAACAGTTAACTAACTTCTTAAAAAAACTCTTTTTAAAAAAATTCTACTAACAAAAGTTCTACTAATAAAAATTATACTAATATAAACCTATCCAAATAACCACTTAGCCTCTTCGACAATTCTAATTAGAAATAAATCGAAACCATACATTACTCGGCGCTTTCTTTTGACTCGAAGAAGTAAGAGGTTGTTTGGTCCCATAATAAATATTTTATTATGTATTCCTAATTATTAGAAATTTTGCATTTAGTTTTAAAAATTTTGACACAGTAATCATTCCATAGATTAGATATTGTTAGCCCTTATTTTTATCTATTCCGTGCATGTCCGAAATAGGTAAAACTTTACAACTTTGTCCTCTTCTCTTTTCACGATACTCTTACTCACGTAGCAACACAATCTGTTTGCTCTCACTCACGCCCAGTGACTATCTCTTCCTCTTCACGCCCTCGTCTTTTTCCTCCACTTTGTGCCCTGGTTTAGTTCACGCTCGTCTCTAGCTCTCGCTTTTCACAATGTCAACTGTTTTCTCTAACATTTGTTAGTCAGTTGCATTGAATCGGTAAGCACAACCTTTCCCCTAACATTTGTCGCCGGTAATTGCTTGTTTCTTCAATTTTTCTTGTAAACCCAACTTAACCCATTTGTTAAAAGAAACCAAATGTTGGTAGTTGCCATCAAATTTCATAGCTTTTCCAATTCTTCTAGAAAATTCTTGTTCATTCATTGATCATAGTTGTTAGATTTAGTTTAGATGGTTGAATTTGTTAGAAAATTTACTTTTGCAGTCATGGCTCGTTTCAGTTTGAGTTTACGTAGAAATGTCAAAAGAACAAAAAGGATTGTGGCTGTGTTGACTGTATGGTTGCAGCTATGTAATGTTGTCAATTTGCTATTCAGTTTGTTGGCATCAGAGGCTCCTTTATATAGCTACAGGCAAAGAGTTAAAAGTTATTTTCTAAATTTTTATGCAAATCGAGATTATATGAAGCGGACCGTGCATGAAAATGATGAGTCATGTATTTCAATGATTCAGATAAATAGGCAAGCTTTTTTAAACTATGTGAAATGCTAAAAAGTATAGAAGGATTAAAGTCAACAAAAAAGTATGCTTATTGATGAACAAATAGCAATTTTCTTACATATTACTACTCATCATGTTAAAAATCGAGTTATTAGGAAAATTTTAGAAGGTCAGATGAGACAATTAGTCGGTGTTTTCATAATGTTGTAAATGCAGTGATGCATTTGCAAGATCTTTTAGTTAGAAATCCTGAGTCCATACTAACAAACTCTTCGGACCATTGGTAGATGTGGTTTAAGGTAGATAATCACCTTATCACTTTTATAAGAAAATATAGTGAATGTAATTAAGGTTCCTCGTTTATATTTCATTTGAATTATAGAATTGCTTAGGTGCTTTAGATGGGACATATATCAGGATTAATGTGTCAATTAAAGATAAGCCTAGATTTTGAATTCATAAGGTTGACATTGCAACAAATATATTAGGTGTGTGCACACCTGATATGCAATTTGTTTATATTCTTCCTGATTGGAAAGGGTTAATAATTGATGGTCGAGTTCTTCATGATGCAATTATTAAGAGACATAAACTAAAAGTGCCTCATGGTAAGTTTTCCTATATGATATAAGAAGGTTTGAAATTTTGCATATGTGATAATGTATATTGAATAACTTATTTTATATAAGTGGCTAATACCTAGTCGACATAGGTTATACAAACGGTGAGGATTTCCTTGCACCTTTTCGGGGTCAAAGATATTATTTGATTGAATAGCGCCAAGGTTACTAACCAAAAACTCCATAGGAATTTTTTAATATGAAACATGCGACTGCATGCAATGTAATTGAAAGGTGTTTTGGGTTACTAAAAATTAAGTGAGCTATTCTTAGGAGTTCATCATTTTATCCAATAAGGATACACAATCAAATTATTATAGCTTGTTGCTTGTTTCACAATTTTATTAGGCAGGAGATTAGTGTTTATCCCATGAAGAGTGATTTAGGAATTATTTTAACACCAATCCAGTTGTTAAGGAGAAGTGTATAACTGCTTCTTGAAAGTGCTCCCTCCAAGGCTCGAAGAAAGTTCCTTCAGCTAGCAACCTGTCGAGCTTGAATGATGGTTGAGGCAAAGATCGAACACCTTCTCTGCTGTTCAAGAGATAACTCTGCTGCAACAAACTTCTTAAATTTCTCTTCTAATCTTGACTTTTTAATCTTGTAATCAGTTGAATGTATGAAGTAAATGATGTAAAAGTATTGCTGAAATCAAAGAACTAAACTTCTGATTTTTTCCAGCAAAACAGAAACTTCTATTGCTATTTTAACTTCTAACTTGTTACTGGAAATCAAAAGAAACAGAACAAGAAATTGAAACTTGAATGATGATGAACTTGTATTGAAGTTTTCTGGTTTT
>JANTNU010000003.1:31022067-31040526 GCA_024752395.1 Erythroxylum havanense
AATCACCTTTAACCCTTATAATTGAGAAGTATCGTGAAAGACTAAAAGAAAGGGAAGGATTTTTATTACACCTATGCGTCAAGGTGGCATGTTAGGCAAGTGACACATGTCACTTGCCACATATCAACCTCTCAATTACTCACTTAATTTCCTTCCAATTCACTTCCAATTTTTAGTCCAATTTCTCTCCAAAATTCTAATGGTTCAAAATTAATAAATCCTAAAATTATGTATCTAATTTTCAGTGCCATTGGACAGTACTTTTTACTACCGGTAAACAGTCAGTCTGCCACTTGGCATTTTTCCTAATCCGAAAAAGTACCCTAAAATTTCCAGAAAAATTTCTAAAATTCTCCAAAAATTCAAAACTCACAAAGACCTACTCCAATTAAATTTTCAAGCACAAAAATCATCTTTTTCACAATAAGCACATTAGAGACGCATATACCGGGAAATGTCATGAATGCATGTACAATCATTACATGTGCAAAATTCACTATTCACGTGTATATATGAATGCATGAACATAGCAAAACAATTTTAAATACTCCTAACCCGTTCCAAATTACTATTTTACCCTTCCCATCGGTTATGAGATGTTACATAATACCCCTTGGAGCCTAAAAACTCCAACTTCATCCCCTTTCTAAAGTATGCCTTTGAATTCATGATTGTCCATCAAATGATTGAATATACTAAGCCTTCCTTTTCCTATCACTTATTAATAGTTCCACTATTATTGGACTATGGTCCGACACATTTAGATCATCAAACATGGCACTGCTTATTGGGAATTGCTCTTATTAGAAATTGCTATATCCAATTATCATTAACCATACATTTGTCTAATTTTCTCACCTAAAACCATTCACTTATTTGATTGTTGTTCTAGGTATATAAGTTACCATACCATTTTAGATAAGTCAAACATGTCATCTCCACCATTTCCTAAAGTTCTTTATTGTAATGCCCCAATATATACCCTAGAAGTATTATAGCATGTCTAGGGTGTACTAATAAGTGAGCATAACAAATGACTTAAGTGCATCTATGTATAATAAGAGACATAATAGTACTTAATGTAAAAGATTTGGGTAATTGGGTAATTTGTTCATTTTGGCATGAATATACTTCTATAATTTGGCCATATCTTGATCCGTAGAACTTCAAATTGGATAATTCCAATTGGAAATGAAGCTAGAAACATAGATTTAAAACGTTCATGAAGGAATTGAAATTTTATTGTGCCTCTAAGATTTTTGAATTCTAGCTTGAAGTTGAGTTATGGCCGTTGTCCCTGATTTCAAATAGCCTGTAGTATTTTGGATATAACTCCCAAAATAATTAACCAAATTGTATAAAATTTATTACATTAGAAAATTAAGATATAGAGAAATGAAATTAATTGATAAAATTGTAGGCCAATGTGGGAAGTAAAGGAATAAGAAGGACCAATATGCAATTTTTCTAAAGTTAACACATGGACCAATTGGATTAAAACATGCGTGACCAATAATAATAAAGCATATATGTCCAATAGGAGTTACGCATATGCGTGAGCCTTGAAAGTTCTGGAATAAGCATATGGAGAGGGGAGATGCACGAAATTTTAAGGGTTCTAAGTTCAAATTTTTCTCTGCTCCATTTCACCTTCTTCATCCCATCATTTTTCATATAAGAAATCAAGCCAATCTTAGGTGAAAATCAAGGTAAAAGTTAGGGATTACTTTGCTCATGAAGGATGAAATTATAATGTTGGAAGTGGTATTGAAAGGTATATTATTGGTGTTTCTAGTTGGTGAGTCAAGCAAAGCCAAAGAGGAAGGGAAGGAAAGGCAATAGAAGACTTATTTTGTCAATTTTGAGGTTTGGGACTTCACTTAGTTGATTTCTATAATTGTGTATGTTTGAATGGATATAGAGATTTATTTGGATTTGGAATGGTTTCTGTGATGATGCTTTGGTGTTATCTTCATAGAATTGGTTGAATATGACAAGAGAGAATCGAGTAGTAGAATTATGTCTAGGGTTTGTTGAATCAATCACATTATTTGAGTCATAAATTAGCCTAAAGGCTCTAAATTGAGTGATTTCATTTTCATGTGAAACCTAAGACATATAGCTAAATATCTCTAGAAACGACTCTGACTTAATTCTGGCTCTATGACTTTGGAAATTGAGATAAAAAAAGGTGACTTAATGCTACACCTATTTTGGGGTAGCTTGTGATATTTTGATTATATCTCATGATTTAGAAGTCTAAATAGTCTGATTGTTAGTGCTATAGAAACTATAGACATAGAAAAAAATGTCTAGAAGACCTTGAAATCCAGTTCTGACTTTTTCTACATGCATATTAAGGAACAAGTAGTGGTATGAATGGAGAGAGTGTCTATCACGACCGTGGCATTGTCTTAATCTTTTTGAACATTTATGAAACCTTTCAAACCCCTACAAATAAATAAAATAGGACTCACCATGTGTGAATTGGGTGATTGAGCATTAGAATTTAAGATTGAGAATAATGCATTCCAAAGAAAACTTACTTGTACATAAATAATTAGTATGTATATTTATTGCTCATATATGTATAGTATGATTATAAAAGTGTGATTTTTACACCCTCCTAATGGTGGTAAGTTATGAATTGCATGTATGAACACATTTATAGATTTTATGACTTGAAATGTATATCATATGATTTGTTGATACATGAATTATGAAATTTGCAAACGGTCAAAGAAAATGTTATAGTGCCTACTATATTGTCTTGGTTGTGGATAGATAGGCAAGCCTATAGGGTAATAGTGTAGCTGTTACAGTTTGACACCACCTGTCTCCACAGTTTAATACCTTCAGGTATCTACTGTTTGATACCTTCAGGTATCCACTGCTTGATGCCTTCAGATATCTATAGCACCCGTTATCCACTCCCACAGAAAATGTGCAAGCCTAACACAAAAAGTAAATTAAAGAGATATAATAAGAAATACAGTACAATAAAATAAATAATCGGTATATGAATGAGCATTTGCATTATCATTTGTATTGATAATTTGTATCATTAAGTGTTGAATATCAATGTTTGAGTTTTAAAGGTGAATTTATGGTATATGAAAAAAATATTGAAGCATGTTTGCATTATTTATTTTATTAATTATGCCATCATTATTTATATTTGTGCGATGTTCATGAATGTATGTTCTTGGCAGATGATTGTTGTGAGTGGTAATCAAAACTAAGTGTCTCCTCACTAAGCTTTCAAGCTTAGCATAGGTGTTAATCTGTGTAGGTCTAATTCATAAGAGTGAGGTACAGGGAACATTTGCAGGGATCAAGTTCAACAGATAGAAGAAAAAGTACTTATTGAAGGCGTTTTTAGTTAAAGATGATTGTACATGTAATGGTTAAAAGAAAATGTATGTTTTCTTTTGGATTACCATGTAAATGTAAAAAATGTTTTACTACTGTTACATGATAATGTTAAACTTTGGGGAGTTTTGTAATGTGTATACGTATAGCATTAAACGAAATGCATGTTTTGAATGTATGTATAGGAAATTGGTTGCCTTATGTGTGGATGGTTGTAGGTTCTGTATAGGGGGTGTTACATCTATAGTTTGCTTGTTTCAAGTTTCTCCCTCCCATTAATTCTTCTAATTTAAGATTATAGTTATAATCTCCAATAATAGTCTATAGAAGACTCATTGTAGTGTTATTTTTCCCCAGCTCATTCCATGCATATTGTCTCTAGAATTTATGATTTGTTACATATAACGCTGCAATTGCAATCACTAACTTAGTAGCTTTAATCAAGACACCACAGTGTATCAACTAATCATTTTCAAGTTGCTTCATTACTTCCACCTTTCGAGGATTGAAACCTATTCTCACTCTCCCACTGATGTGGTGATTATGATTACTTATTACCCTCCATCCATTATCTAGGAACCGTAAATTCTTCTCCAATTGCTCTCTCTTTATTTTAGTTTCTAACAAACCAATAAATTTAACTTGTTATTCTTAATAAAATCCTTAACTGTAAGTTATTTGCTTAGACTATTAAGGCATTTAACATTCCTTATTGCTACCTTAATCATTTTTTCTTTTTCCCTGACCTTTTTCTTCTATATTTCCTACTCATGCTTAGGGACATAGATGCTCTGTCACTCTTAGTACCAGAAGCTTCCCCCTTTCCATCACTAGAGTGCCAATTGTCTCTTCTTCCTGTCCTACTCCCTTATCCTTAGTTATCTGTGTTTCAATGCCTATCATACTATTCTTCTTTTGATTTATTACATGTTTCCCATTTGTGTCACTTGATTCTCTTCTTGATTCATTTTCTGTAATTCTGCACTTTAATTGGTGCCACTCCTTTAGCTATGATACCTTTTTGTTGGATTGTAAATTTCTCATTCTTCTGCTTCCCCTCTTGATTCTCTTTTCTTTTCCAAACTTATTTCTCTTCTTTCATCTTTGATCTCCACATGTTTGTTACTCCTATTGAATCCTTTACAAATTTCCTTTCTCATTTACCTTCATGATTCTAAGGAAATCCAACAGCTTTCTTAATATATCAACATCTATACAAACTTTAGCAAACCTAATTCTCTTTGTTAAAGCAGTATTTTCATCTATTCCTAAAGGTTTTCCAATCTTATTGGCAATATAACTCATACCTTTTGTAGACCAATATTTTAAAGGAACCTTATGAATATTCACCCATAAAGGAATTGAATCAAGCTCGATCTTGTCCAAGGTAACTTTAGGTTGCCACTTCCTGATAAGAATTTGATGCCTCATTACGTGCCATAGCCTTGCTGCTAACACCTTTTGTGCATTCTCTTCTAAGTTGAATTTGAAACTAAAGAGTTCATCTTAGTTTACTGTACTATTCACCAGCTCCTTATTCCTTCATGCAACATTTTCCCATTTGCTAACAACTGGAAATGCTAGCCTTTTCTCCAAAAAAGGCCCATAAGTGATGTGCTCCACTTCTTAGCTCCTTATTGTAATGCATTGATCGAGGCTTAGTTTGGTTTTTTCTCATATGTCTCCATAAATCTATGTTTTCCTAGATTCCCAGAATCCCCTACAATAAAGGTCCATATTGTCTTCTCTTTCTTCATTCTTTGTTGTTTCCTTTCTAAGGTTCCTTTTAACAGTGGAAAATTTGTTCCGTTTATGAATGTGATTATTGTAGCAACTACAGGTTCTTGGGTTTTTTGTGGGTTGTTTTTGGGAGGTTCCATTTGGTTGGTGTACGGGTAGGTTTAGGTGGTTATGTTGGTATAAAAGGTAGGTAATTTAGTAGCTGATGCTGGGTTTTGGGTAACAAGAAACTAAGCTAATTTGTCATGTCGAGGGAGGGGTTAGGGCAAGGCTATCTAAAGAGTGGGGAGGGGGAACATACTGTTGGAAGGGTAATTGTCAAGTTAAAATGGGCTGAAGGGGTTATAAGGCTGTTGGAAGGGTGACTGTGGAGATAAAAGGAGGGTGAAGAGATTACAAAACTGATGGAAAAGGGGGTGAAGGGTGATGTCAGGTTAGAGGGAGGAGAATCCTATCAGAAAAGGGGGATAAGACTCTTCTTGGAAAATTCTTAAATAGTTGGTATTAGAAGTAAGAGGATTAAAGATCTAATAACCAAATTCATAATTCATTATTTAAGGTAAGTGATCTCATTATAAGTTTTTTCATACATAATAAACCCATTATTTAAGGTAAGTAATCTCATTATAAGTTTTTCATACATAATAAACCCATTAGTCAGCTCATAGCCCATAGTCAATAAGAAATAATCTTCTTAAAGCATATATGTCTTTACAAGGTAAGTCTATCTTTAGCACTTTACATTTAGTATCCATAATAGAATTGTTAATTATTAAGAAAAATAATATAAAAATTTAAAATTTTATTGATAATTATAAAATCCTTATAATACAAGTGGATCAATTTTATATAAAAATTTATTTAAAAATAAAATTATATTATTAAAAATTAAAAAGAGATATTCGTTCATCATCTTTTGTAGCTTTATAGTATCATTCGAATATGTACAATGATAAAACTAAATACCAAATATGCTACATATGAGGAATAATACAAAAAATTCTATCTAATATACTAATCTCGGCTAACGGACCTTTGAGCCATTTCTTCTATTTAAAAATACAAGAATATTGCTTCTTGTAGAGTCTCTCAGTAGCTAAAGTCCTCTCTCAGTCCTGAAAAATTAATATTGCAATTTTGATGAATTTTGAGAACTTAATGAGGTAACCACCATCGATGGTTCACTTAATTCACACAACATATCACACATGAAAACACATAATTCACATCTTTGCATTTGCGTAAAGTATCACATTTCACATTCTCATTTAAAAGTGAGACAAAACATTTCAATCAGTGAACATATGTATAACAATGTATATGAAATGCTCATATGGCTCTTATCCCATTATTACACTATTGTGATCGGGTACCTAAACTGTCCCACATCTAATGTGGATACCGGGCTCATTTATACTATCCTTTATTTATTGGAGATACAGGCCTCATTTTACATAGTGAGCCTTTATCTCTTAATCACATTAATATTTTGAACTTTAAGCTCTTTTTTGGTGACTAATCTGGTCACAACTCTCATTATCTAATTATGCATTCATGTAATGAAATGCATTTCTCATATTCAATTAATCATGTCAAAAAGCACTTATTTCATCACATTCACATATAAGCAGCACTTCAATATCACATTCGTGCATCAAGTCTCGGACCTACATTGTACGACATCAACATAATCAAATTACATTAATATCATCATTCAAAACATATTCTAAAGTAAACAATTAATTGAGTGAAACCGTCTAGGTTACTTACAGTTTGCTCCAGAAGCTATTACCTCGAAGTCTCGACAACATTTGGATGCTGGCACTCTATATGATCCTTTATATCATGCAAAACAACACATTTATACATATCAGAACTTTGCACAATTATAAGTATTCATTGATGCACATATATGTATATAAAATATGTACGATGCATGTTCAATGATATTCCTAGGTATATATCCTTAATATAAGTCTTATAACCAATTAACACGATCTTTGAATCATTCCTTAACACCTAATACACTTCCCTTAACTTAATTTCTCAATCCAACATCAGCTATGCTCATTCAAGATCACATTCAAGCCTAAATATCCTTGGGAAAAACATTGATAAGTCATTCATCTATAAACAAACATATCTTGGAAAAAATGCATAGTTTTTTCTATAGATGTTAGATTAATGTCATTCTATAACACTTATAAAGAGGAATTCGAGATATACAACTTTTGTGAACACACAGAAGAGGGATTTCCTTCTAGAGGGTCAAAATCGTGAATTTCTAAAAGTATACAGTGAATGTCTGCTAAACGGACATACACTACACCAAAACAGACATAAACAGGCTGGAGTGTTTTCCAGGGCCATGAAGGTTCGTGTAATAGACTTAATGTCCATTTAATGGACATGGATGAGGCTAGGAGTCTTTCCAGACTTGAGAAGGTCCATTTAGTAGACCTAAAGTCTGTCCAACGGACATAGGTGAGACAAAACTCACTCAAGAGCCTTCCCAAAGGTTTCTACATCAATCCTAAGCTTATTTCCACTCTAAATTGTCCCAAATTTACTTCTTCTAATGCAACATAATTTCATAAAATTCAAATACCAATTTAATTTCATTAAACTCTCTAATCTCTACTCATTTAATTCATCACTTACTACTAATTCTCATCATTCATAAATTCCTATCTTTCTTTTCCATAATATATCTCACTTATATGTAACAACAATTCATATTCAAAATTCATCACCTCAAGTTGATAACTTCTTCAAGTATACCTAATTTCAACTCAACATCATCCATACGCAATTCATATTCCCTACCTGATCATAATCACTCAAAATAGAATACATTCTCATACACTCAAAATAGAACACATCATATACATTCATCCACCAATTTGTTGCACCCAATTCTTAATTTCATGTCAAGTTTTGAGACTCTTAAAAATAGAATTTAAATTTTACGTCTTCATGAAAAAAGTAGCCATATGCCTCTAATTTGATCAAAATCAAGAATAATCTCATTTGGATATCTATAGAACAAGTTATGGCTAAAACACAAAAGCATAATCATTAAACATGTTACTGCTACGTTTTCCAACACTCATCTTCCAATTTTCCAGATTTTACACCTAACACAACTTGTACAAAGATCACTTTTCCTACTTCATTTACTGTTCATTCTCAAATCTATTTCAACTTAATATCATTCACAAATAAATCATGATCTATATTTGATCATTAACTCAAAAACAAAACATATGCATATACCATTCATTATCAATTTTCTATATTCATCCTAACACCATTATGATGATCATTCTACTTCTAAAACATCTCTAAAATGATTTATGAATTATTACGCATCATACATATACAAAAGCAATACATTTTACATTAACTATTCATCACTCATGTTTAGCATACATAAAACATCACTTTAAGTCATTTAACCTCTAACTATCATCATAAAAGCTTCATTAAACACTACCCATGAAGATTTACAAGCTACTTACTTGATTTAGCTTCCAATTCTTCAAACTTTTCAAGGACACCAAGAATCCCTAATTTTTCATGCATCCCACGTACATCATCATGGAGATTGGAAGGTTTAGGTTTTCTTGTGGCAATGAAGAAGATAACATGAAGGAAGTAGTAATTGAAAGATGAGAGAGTTGGTTAAATGTTGTTGAAGGTAAGAGTGAATGGAGAAAATGAAAATGGAGGATAAGAAGAAAGCAAGCCACGAAGAAGATGAAGAAAGCACAAGAGAATAATGAGAAATAAGACAAAAGTGGTCTTTTAATTAACAGCATAGTGATCTTAAGACATGGCTAAGTGTCACTTGCCACATGTCCTATTCTTATAGCTTTAAATAAATTATATATTTTAAAATTAAAAAATTTAAGTTTATAATAAGGATAAAATGTAAAAAGTAAGTAAATATTAAAATTTTAATTTATTATAAATATAGTCTATAATTTAATTATGTTAATCTTTTAAATTAAAATTAATTATGTAAATATGAATACATAAATAAGTTTTGAAGTTTATAAAATAATTTTTACTTAAAAATTATCTTACAATTAATATCATTAATTACTACAAGAATGTTAGGATTTACTGACGCTTTTCTTTTCATCGATATTAATAATTACCGACACAAAATAATGGCCGGCAAAGTCGTCGTTAATCAGAGCGTAGTTAAATTTAATGACGGAATATCAAATATTTGTCCGTCTAATATACCGATGGATTAACATAATCGGTCAGTAAATGAAATGGACAACTTACCAACGATAAATGAATTTTTGTCAGTAATATGTGTATATGTTTTCCGAAAGTGTCCTTATTCCATCGGTAATATGTTAACATGTTTATTGACGGTTTTCTAAAATTCGTCGGTAATTGATAGTTTGAATTTTTTGATAAATCCCGGCATTAAAATTTATTTAATGATCTTACTAAAAATGCATAATTTAAACAATTATGAATTATCTGTGCATATTAATTTAATTTGTGTATATATTAAATTTGTTGAAAAAGAAATTAATTGGTAATATAAAGTTCAAAATTTGTTAAGTGATAATAAAAACATTGAAGATTACATAACATATCTTTGTATTTCAAAGAAAATAACTACAACAATCCTGATGTCCTAATGAAGGAGGGTGCTCAGGGGTGCTACCCTTCCCTCAGCTGCTCAAGCTCCTGTCTCAGTTGAGTCATCTGCTCTATCACCATATCCAATATGGCCCGAAGCTCGGTGACTTCTGATGATTGTGGTTGTCTAGTAGATGTTGCTGTACTAGACATAGAGGATTGCAAATAACAAGTATTCACAAATAAACCTAGCTCGAATATCCGTCCACAATGATCCCTACCATCAACAACATCAAAATACGTCTGAGTCTCATCAACAAATTGTTCCTCCTGAGACTAGCGTTGAATGGTTTGTTGTATTTGGTCCTATTAAAAACCAATGTTTACGTTAGGAAGAGTTTATTCATAATTGTAAAGCTAAATGATTATAATGTTACTAGTGTGCCCTAGGCCAATGAACATATGTGACTTTTGTACTAACATTATGACTTATTAATAATATATTATGAGGTATTCTTTTACATATGCATGCATATCGTTTATGTAATGTGATTTACGTTCCATGAATAGTATTAGGCTTATGACATCAAATATGTGACTTGATAGTAAAACCATAAGCATTATAATATTATTCTAAACTATCCCTGGTCGATCGTTATTGGTAGAACAATAATAAATTAAGGCTAGTATGTGATTTGATTGATGATCACGTTTTTTCTGATCATGGATATGAGTTATCAAATCAGAAACATGGATATATGTTAGAGAACATATATTGGACCAACACACAGAGAGAATACTACATGATTTCATGTCATTAGTGATTCTCAATATGGTTTGATTTTAGTCCTCTGACCTGAAGTCATCATGGTTCCCTGCATGAGGAATTCAATGTTTTGACATTAGACTAAGTGATCTTTAACCAAATAACAAGTAGTCTTATGTTGGACATTAAATGAATCATATGGAGGGATGTGAATGATGTAGATGAGATTTTTACCCCTCTTAAATGAGATAGATATCATTTGAGCCTCTTGACAATTATGACTGAAGAAATGCATGCCCGTGCTCAAATGAATTGATGAGGAGTCATCAATGTCATTTGTTATAATCAGTCAACTTGGGAATAAAGAAACTATGATTAGTCAAAGGTTGACATGTACCATTCTTTGTGAGTAATCTTGATATCGTGTTATAAAGGGACTGAGTTTGTAACCATGGTTACATGTTAAATCAGATTACCAATCCTCATTTGATTTGGGTAGTCATAATGTCTTGCTAGAGGTCGTTTATGACTTATGGGCCTTGAAGTGTGATCAAGCCTATTGCCAACATCAAATGAGCCTACAAGGCCGCACACAGAGAGTGATGTGATCTGAGCTTATTCTCTTGGGCCTAATTTATTAGGCATTGAATGAATATATGTGGATATATTTATTGGGCTAGATTGAATTAAGTTTTCGGGCTTTTATTATATGAGATATAATATGGGTCGAAACTTATTGAGCTTCAGTAATTATAATGGGTTTTGGATTATGGTGTTCTTATTCCTAATATGAATAGAGATTAGGTTTTCTCTATAAATAGAGAAACTTGTGTCTCATTAGATGTGAGACGAAAACCCTAGCCACCTAGACCTAGTTGTTCGTCCTTCTTCCGAGAGAAAAATTGTACGGCGTTCAAAAAAAGTTTTAGAATGTGTTAGCACACATTAGCCGCTGCCCGAATCGTTCATCCTCGTGTGGACACCAGTCGAGGACATTCACACATTGCAGTGTCTACAAATCTTAAAAAAACAAATACCAATCCACATCAAGAGGTAATTTCCTACGTGCTATAATTTTCAGTTATACTTCTTGTTGTGTAGTATGGTCCATTCCGTTGCGTATTGTGAATACTCGAGCCATAGGCGATCCTACATATAAAAGAAATAATAATAAGGCATTAAGTTCACATTTAAGGCATTAAGTTCACATACATTAAGTCCTCTATATCGGCTGTTGACGAATGTTACATCGTCATACTTCTTGGTGTGAGTATGCAAAAATAACTAAGTAGGTGTAGGAGGAAGACCCAAAGACTTTTCCTACATATTTAACCTAAATGTTTAGTTGTGAACTATATTTAATAAAAATTTCGACAGAGTTTCCCCTAATTTTGTGACATGCCCCCCTGTTTAACAATTAAAAAAACTCATCACAGTCATATATGGCACCAGGCATTTATACCAATACTATTATCTATAATACAACAAAGATAAACATGTACAAAATAAGTGTGAGGTTTAGATACTTACAAGTCTCTGTGTATGCCCATGTTGGGTATGCTCATGTTGGGTTATTGATCCTTCCGTATATACGAGAAGACTCTCTCCTCCTGGTCCTCCACATCTGTTGGTGGAGTTATGCCCTGAGATTGTCATTGTTGAAATACTCCTACCATCGACTCCATATTTGCTTCGAAATAAAATGCGGTTGTACACCAACCTTCTGTATCTCACCAATGAAGTTGCGGTAATGTGTACGAGCTCTGCTCTCCTATAGTCTATATATGTTGGTGTTCAAACCAGAATCCCAGAAAAATACATTTAAAGTAATATTATGTCATAATATTTATGTAACTAGTGTATATAAAGCAATAAAAAACAAAAGTAATTGTTTATTGTTCCTAAAACTCTTGAAAGTAAAATTCCTTTATTGCCTGAGAGATATTCTTCCAGATATAACCCTCAGGATCAATCCAGTCTTTAAATTTAGAAGTCATATTTCTAAAACACGGTCCAGACGGAAGCAATCTAATATAAAAAGTAAGTTGATAAAATGTCAAAATTGATAAACCTATAACTTAATTATAAAGAAGTAGTCATTAATGTGATTTCACTCACAGAAGGCCATCAATTACTATGTACTTTCTTCCATCTGGTCTCTGATCTCCAGGCTTGCGAATGTCTCCATCTTTTGATAAAATGGTATTGGACGACATATGAGTTGGGGTGGGGATACTGATGGTGTAGTATGTCTTGCAGTAGGTGATTCCTCATCTACAGTTGTAGGTTCGGGAGGGGGAGGAGGTGAGTTACTGGGAGCTACAAAATGTGACGATCCACCTACATAGTAAGTGCCACCAATCAAGTCTCCAAACATGGGCCGCATAACCTCACGCTCTCTCTTTGGTCCTATATAGCGAACCTGACAATCATTGTTGATCAAATTTTCTACTTATAGAATAATTTGAACTCAATATTTGATACAATATATGGAAAAGAAAATAAGGTGATTTGTTTAATTTCATATCCCTGTACAAACGACGAAAATGACAGTTAATAATTGTAGAACAAAAACAATAACAACCGTCATTCAATAGAGCATTAGAAAAATTCTTACACATACAACAATATATCAATGTTCAGTTGCTTATGAACTACATTGCAATGATAAATTAAAATGATATAATTATTTTTTTGATTCCATATGACATGGGATTTAGTAAAAGTAAATGAGTCCCCGATGTCTGGATTCCTGAGAAGTTTCCTGGCTAGTTCAAACACACCAATTGAAACAATGATACTTCTTCCCTCAGGTGTACACTTTTGAACACCTTTTTACAACAGTTTTTCTTCTATAACTAAACTTGTTGAGAATACACTTAATGTGTCATCGGTCTTAGTATGAAAGACTAACTCTTCAGATAAACTACTAGCAGGAACTGATTTACCTAAAACATAATCAGTATATAAGTTTTATAATGTCATATTAGAAAACAGTTAAATGAACCAATAATGGATATTAATGCATACGTGAATGTCCAGACGAGGTTTGTGGAATTGACGAATTTTGCTTAAGAACCGATCTTCATAAGTGTCATTGAAATGCTTCCATGCCATTGCATCTGATGCATGACTCATTACTCCATCTTCCTGTTCGTGTTTAGCATGCCATATCATATGAGACGCAGTAACATCAGAAGCATAAAGTCTTTGAAGTCTCGAAGTTAGCGGGAAATAATACATCCACTTCCATGGTACAAATGTTTGTTTCATTGAACCCTTTCTAGGCTTAAACCTAGATTGGTCACAAAATTTGCACTCTTCTAAGTCTTTGTCATCTCCCCGATATAACATACATCCCAATTTGCAACAATCAATCTTTTCAACAGGCAAACCAAGACCTCTTATAAGTTTCTTCATATTGTAAAAACTATCAACCATTGTATGATCCACAAGCAATGATTCATTATACCATTCTAAAATTTTATCAAAACTACGATCTGAAATACGTCCTTCAGACTTTATATTCAATATTCGAGCAATTGAAGACAATTGGGTCATTGTCTCACAATTTGGCTATAATTCTTGATCTGCTAACTGTAGTAACTCAAAAAACTGTTTTGCTTGTGGGTTAGGTTGTTCTTCAAGAATTCCCCTATTTTCCTCAAAGGTATAACCGACCCTATCATAAACTATTTGCATGTATAGATTTTCTATTTGTTCCATATAATTTGTTCTAAATCCAATCCCCCTTCATACTCATTTAGGTCGATAGACGATTCTGGTTGGTTACCTCTTGAGGTACTAGAAATGCCTGGTTCCCTATGTTGTGTCCACTCCAAATAACTGGGGACAAATCCTTTTCTCAGTAAATGCCCATTAACCTCATCACTAGTAAGGAAACATTTATGTTTGCACTTTTTATATGGACATCTGATCTTTACCCCATCCATAAATGCAGGTTGAGAACATGCATAATGAATAAAAGCTTTCACTCCCTCAACAAATTCAGGATTAATGAAACCATCAACATTTTTTTGTCTATACATCCAAGATCTATCCTGAAAACTCATTTTTTAGATAATTGTTAATTTAAAACAGTGAATCCATAGTTAGTATTCGATCATTGTCTCACAATAAATTTCATAATATCTAACATAAGACATCTGAGTGAAGATAACAAGTTCTCGTTACTATGGATCAAAAGTTATGGGTTAAGATATATGGGTTGATATCTAAAACAACTGTAAACTTAACATCTAACATATATGTTTGTAATCATATATGTTTGAAGATAATTAATGTTAAAACTCCTATATTAAATATGTACAAGCCTCAAAATATGTACTAGTCTCAAATTTCATAAATATTCATAACAATATGAATACTTATTTTAATAAATTGTTTTAACATATACAATTTTAAAAAGATATACATGTAATAATTTGCACATTAAAAGTACAGAAATACCCAAATAAACGTAAGTTCAAGAAAATGTAGTAACAAACTAAATCACTAACCTTAACCAAACAGTCAAAGGATCTTCTTTAAGTACGTGAAGGAAGATGATGAGAGGCAAACCTAGAATAAGAAATATACAAACTAATACAAATGTCATTTTTCAATATGTGTTAGAAATAATTCTTCAAATCCAGACTTAAAAGGATGTGAATGCCATTTTAATACCTGGTAAAGCTTCTCTTCAATCTCCTTGCAAATATCAGTACTGAGAACAATTGATATCCTACAACCTATTCCCAAAAAATGCTCACATTATACAAACAGGGATATATTAAAACAATTGCCATGAAATATTATAATAATTCAAATTCATGAGTTATACGAGAAGCCTATTAAAAATTCGACAGATTTTCCCTGTAAAATGGACATCCCCTCTTTTCAAAAAGGGGTATTCCTGCAATAAAATTACACTTCTATATTCACCAATAATCACAGCTCAATTTAGGTCGCCAAACTATATGTCATTACGTTTATTAACCTTAATTAAATGATAACTTAAGAAATAAGACTTCATTAATTAAACTAAAACAAAAAAACAAAACAATTAGTGAAGACAAATCAATAACGTTAGGACTTCATATTGAACCCCCCTTGAAGCATTTAGTTTTCTAACTATTTTCATTGGATAGAGAGAGATAAGCTTATTTACTTAGTGCACAATTGTCAACTCTGTAGACTTTTAAAAAATAAATGTTTTATAATTTCATTCTCTTAATTACAGAAATGTAGGAGAGGTTGTTGGTGAAGCCAAAATTGAATCTATCTTTAGTTAGGAGTTTTATTGTTATCCAAAGGATGATGGTAGCCTTTAGGAGATTGTTGGTATACCATACTAACTTGTCTAAAGTATTATTTGATGACATTTATGATAATTCCATACATTGGTTTTTGAATGAGTTAGAACTATTTCTTAACCAAATGACAAAGTACTCTACTTCATGTTTGGGGATGTATCCTAGAAGTCTTTCCATAATAGAGTATCTTTGCTATTATGTGACAATGAGTCTTATCAAAAGATGTAACATATTACATGCTTCTTTTTATAAAATATGACCTATGGTGATGTTTGACCAAATGTCATTATTCTTTTTTTCTTATAAGGCCTAGGATGATAATAACATTGAATCATGTCATTTTGATGATAAAGAGGATTATATGATTATGATTATGACACCTTCTTCCTTTTGGAAATCACTTTGCTTTGTGGGTTGAAGGGTTGGATTCTACCTTGACTTACATGGGGGGTGGTGAATTTTCTTTGTAAACAGGCTATACAAAAAATCTCTTCTCTTCTCGTTTATTGTGGGCTGTGCTTTCTTTATAACCATAAACAACTAATTACTTCTTTTCTAGCCAAGGATAAATGCAGTTTGATTCTAAAAGTTCTGATATCTAATTTAATTCATTTTTATTCGTTGTTCTTAAGTATTTTTATATTCTCTGCAACTTCTTAAAATAAATTTTTTTATTGATTGAATAAAGTATCATTATTTTTCAAAATAGTTACTTGCCACTTAGAATATCAAATCCGTATATGTTTGGTTGTTCTAATATTTTTAGTAAATAGCGTAATTGGCTATAGATATAATTTTAATATATCTTATAGGAATATATAACCTAGTTTAAAAAAATTGAGTTTTTGTGTTTATTGAATATATATGGATACCACCCTAGTCATTGTTGCATATAAATTTTTTTAAAATAATAAATTTATTTTTTTAATATTTGACGCTCTTCACTTGCTAGGTTTATTCATGCCAAATTCAAATAAGAAAGGTTTACCCAATTTAAGAAGTATTGTCTAAATTAAATATTAAATTAACTAAATTAATTTAATTTTGTATATTATTACCAATATTTTAATTTAATTTAATAAATTAGTGCACCATGATGATTGTCTTAGTATGAAAGATTTTGATATTCAGCTGATTATTTTGGTATTTTTAATAATATTGAAAATTTTGATTTAGAATATAATTTATTTATGACTTTATCATAATTCAATGTTAAAAACATAAGTCTCACTTATGATCTCCCTTATCTTTAAAAATATTTTTATTATTTTAATTTGTTTATAAAATATGTTAAAATTCTTTCAAGCTATTAATATGTTATTCATATATGCTATTATATACTGACTGTTATAAATGAGGTTTGTATAATTTATCAAATCAACTACATTAACAGATTTTTGTTAAAGTATATTAATAATATTATACTATTTTTTATATTCATAATATTATAAGGTAATTTAATAACATCAGTATATTTAGGAGTGATCCCATAAGACAAGTTTTCATCGTTTACCCAAAATCAAACATAAATATGGTAGTGTCTTGTTTAGCTAGTTTTGTAATACTTATTTTTGAATATAATCTGGAGTACTGGGCTTCACTAGCATCTGTTGTCTATCAATTAGTCCCATCTTTGTAAGTCTTTCAATATTCCATTTTGATGCAACTTTCATTAAGTAAGCCTTTATGGAGTAAAAGATATCTAATGGAAAGAAGAAAAAATTATGTGGAGTATGAGATTGGTAAAAAAAGAAGAAGGAAAGAACAATACGGTTGTTATTGGCCATAATGCTTATGGTAAAAGTAGCAACATTATGAAATATGACAATATCTAAGAGAACTGCTTGATGATTGAAAGGAATGTGCAAAGGCTAGTGAAAAGTATTAAAAGCTAGACTAGATGATGAAAAAAATGATACTTTATATGAAGAAAAAGATTCAAACAACAAATCTATTAATTGTACCAAGTTTAAAGGCAACTTTGCTAATGCTAAATACCATTACTATTACAATAAAAAATCATTTCAAGAGGTTTTGTTCAAGTTAAAGAAGACGATGGAACTTTCATTTAAAACAAAAAAATGATAAAACAAAGCAACAGAAGTTTCATCAAACACTTTATAGGCATCACAAACTAATCCCTAAATGATAACAAAACTCCTACATTTTCCCATTCTTCACCAACATTAACACACATAGTCCATTCATAAATGAATCATCAATGAACATTGTATAAGCAGATAACCCAACAGAAAAGCATCTCAGTACAAAAATGAAAGAAAAAAAACCTAGCATTGACAACTTACCTCAACGGACGATTAACTGTAACATCCCGTTATCGATGTGATGGGCATATCGATAATTTGGATCGGGTTAGAATTGAATGCATGCATATGATTGATTGGCACATGCATTAAAGCCGCTAAAATTATTAATAAATGTTTATTATTTCACAAGCATATGTATGTACATACATGTATGACATATTCCCGATAAAATTGTGTGAATTGGCAATTCTGAGATTTTTTGGTATAGAATGTGCTTTAGATATAGAATTGGAATGAAATTGAATTTCAGAGGATTGGAAATTGAAATTGGAGTGTAGGATTATATGTTTTATATTTTTGAGGATTTATAGGAATTTTTCTGGAATTTTTA
>JANTNU010000003.1:31203486-31217324 GCA_024752395.1 Erythroxylum havanense
GTTTGTGAAGGAAGTTGTGAGTGTATGGTTTTTAAGAGAGGACAACGTTGAGTGCAGAGGGGAAAAATAACTTGTGCGTGAGTGGTGGTCTGTTGCGTTGGCTGCTGGCTGAAGAGTGGAGTGCTGTAACGTTGCTGGTTTTGCGCGTAAGAAGAGTTGAGTTTGTGAAGAGAGTGTGACTTGTGTGTGAGTGGGTGTGCTGGAAAATAGTGCAGGGGCTGTGTTGTTGTGCTGTGGAGTGAACAAGGGAGGAGAGATTTACGTGAATATTAGTGCATGAAGAGCTGGAAAAAAAAATGAAGAGAGCGTTGAGTAGGCGTGGTTGTGAGATGCATAAAAGAAGGAGTGGACTAGCAAATTAATTTGTCTACATCATACTACAGGAGAGAGGCGTGAATATAGCTGGTTTCGGTGGTTTTGTGTGAGTTGGGTAGCAGGTGGCGTTGTTGGAAGTGTTGAGTGAAGAGTTGGCTTGTGAGTGACATTGTGTGACCGTGTGTGGAGTTTGTGAAGGTGGTGCTGTGTGTTTAGAGAGGATTTAATTAATCACATTAAAGAAGATAGGAGCTGGTGGTCTTGTTGCATGTTCTGGACAAGGTTGCGTAAGAAGGGGATTTATTCCGTTTTCTTTGTCGTCTTCACCAAATCCGAAAATTCCATGGCTTACCATCGAAGCTCAACGTCGGCAGCAACTTCAATGGATTTTTGCGGCTAGTTCTTCTTAATCCTTCGGTTCAATGGCAAAGGCAGGAGCTTGGCGTTTCTATAGGGGAGTTTAACAGAAATTTTTATTCTGTCCATTTAATTAATTAGTAATTCATAGATTTTACTATTTAATTATTTGGAGTTGTGTTTTATGACTGGATTATTGTTTGACGATTGATATTGTGTTGATTTCAGATTTAATTTCATTACTTTGTTTTGGGTCAAAACTTTGTATTGAGATTTTAGTGAAATTGGTGATTATTCAAGGTGGCTTGAATTATTCGGAACATTTTATCTGTTGTTGGCATTAATTCTGTTTCTTAAATATTGCGCAAAAGTTGAGCATTGACGTTAGTACCCTTAGTTCTATTTTACTAGACTGGTGGCAGTTAGTAAATTGGAATTTTAGGAAAATATTTTTGTAACAATTCGAGGTGGCTCGGTTGTTAAATTAAAAGCTCGATTTTAATTCTTGGTTTAATTGTTTTAAACTCCCATATCTGTTTGAGCGACGATTGCCTGCGTTATTGAACTGGAGGATTGTGTTTATCATTGTTAATTACTTGTGTTGTTTTCTTATTTAATTCACTCGTTGTTATTTCAAATTACTCATTTAAATTTTAAAAATACCAAAAACAAGTCCTTAGTGTTATTTTAATTCGTTGCAAATTTTAATGGTAATTGTTAAAATCAACCTCATTTGATAATTTAGTTTGCATTGCATTTAGTTACTTAGGAAAGAAATTTCACATTTGGTTCCTCAAGAGAACGACCCGAGGTTGCGCTATACGCAATCCTTGGTTAAATTTTTTGAAGTAACTCCAAGGCGACAATCGGACGAAAAGAAAGGTTATTTCAAGTGGTTCCGTTCTTGTGTTAGTTTCTTTGCACCGAAGCATTCCACAACCCTATAAAGTCCCCTTGATCATGAATCTATGGTATGTTAGTGGTGGAGATAGTAGAATTTTTACAAGCCTATGGTAGGTGCTAATCTAGGTAGATTGAGTGAAATTTGCATATTTGAGAGATGAGCGAAACACTTGGACCTTATGTGAGATCTATTATGTTTCTTTTTCTTTATTCTTGCTATATCTCTTGTGTTAGTTTCTTTGCACCGAAGCATTCCATGACTGTTGGTTGATTAAGGATAGAGGTTATTTGAGTTGATTGCATATTCTTGCCTTGTCGTTTTCATGTTGCTTGCATTGAGTTTAACTGTTGGATTTCCTTATAATAATTTGCCCAGGAGTGCAAAAGCTAAGTGTGGGGGAGTTGACAAACTCACTTGTTCATATATATTTTCATACCAATTGGATGAGTTTTTGTCACTAAAATTGGTCTTTATAGCTTTAATTGATAATTATTTAAATTATTGTGCCTTATATTTAATTTGAGTTTATAGGGGCAAAAATTGTCATGTTTTGGTTTAACTGTGATAAATTAATTTTTAGACCATTGATGTTACATTATTTGTAATTTTTATTGTAGGTATTTGAATAAATTAAAAAAAAAGATAAAGTGGCTGGTGTAAAACGTGGAGCTGGAATGGTGATGACATCTAGGAGATGAATTAAGAAAAGCATAGATGAGAGCAAAGTGAGGGCAGAGTGTGCTGAAAAACCAAGAAGAAAATAAGGCGAAGTGTGGGCTTTGAATGAAAATAAGCAGCAGGTGCTATTTAGTGTTGTGGGCTGCTGCTGCTTGTGCATAAAGGCTAGGAAAAAAATAACAAAAGAGGCATGGAGACATGGCATGGGCGTTGAGTGCAGTAGGTGGAGGCTGCATGTGCGTGTTTGGCTGTGTGTGCTTGGAGTGTGAGTAGCTTAGGAAACAAATAAAGGAGCAGGTGAGGCATGGGCTGAACAAGAGCAGGTGGTGTTGATGGGCTGGAAAAGGAAGGCAGAACCAAGAGTAGCAGCTGGCGTGAAGAGAGGAAGTGATTGGGTTTGTGTGTGTAGCTAGGAACAAAAAAATAAAAGAGGCAGTTGTGCGTGAGTGGCGTTGGTGTGTTGGAGTGACCTGTGGTTGCTTGAAGTGGTGAGTGACGTGAGTGTGGAAAAGAAAAAAAAATAAAATAGAAGTGAGCAGGGGCTTCTCAACGTAATAAAGGCAGCAAGAGGGGCGTGAAACAACAAAAATAATAGAAGGAGCTGGAGCTTTGTAGAAGGGGAGTGTTTGTGTTGTGTTGCATGAGTGTGCTACGTTGTTGTGCTGTTTTGGAGTGGCTTTGAATTAAAAATAGAAGGAGAGTGTGTGTTGTTGAAGGTCTTGGCTGGAAATGTGGCTGAAGTGTGCTTGTGATTTATATGAGTGTGTTGCTGGAAAAATAAGAGGGAAAAAGCTGATGTTGTGCGTGGAAGTTGAAGGCTGCGAAGTGTGCTGTGTTGCGTGATCTTTGTAGCAGCTGGGAGTTAAAGGAGGCTGGACGTTTGAGGGGCAGCTGGTGTTGGAGTTGCTGCGTTGTTGGTCAGTTGGGTGAAGACGTGGTGCTTGTTGTGCATGGCTTGGGTGAGAGTTGAGTGGCTTGTTGAATGTGAAGTGGGCGTGCATGAAGAGCTGGAAAAAAAATAAGGAAAGAAATTAGTGTGTAGAGGTGAAGGCTGAACGTTGGTTGAAGCAAGTGTTGGAGATGGGGGTAACATTGTAGAGTGAAAAGAGAGGCAGATGAGAGTGGCGTTGTGAAGTGAGGTAGCTGTTGAGTGGCTTTTGAGAAGGGAGCTGTTGACGTTGTGTGTTGGTGTTGGATCTAAAAACAAGCAAAAATAAAGAAGCAGCTGGCAGTGGTGGAGTGTGTTGTGACTTTGTGTGAGAGTAGCAGCTGTCGGGAAAGGAAGAAGACATCAAAACAATGAAGAAGGGAGGTGGCGCAAGGTGAGCAGTCTAGGTGTTAGGGACGTGTGTGCTTTGTGTGGAGCTAGTGAGTGGAGTGTGTGAGCTGTGTGTGTGAGATTGGCTTGCGAAGTTGTGTTGATGTGTGCTGTGGAATGAAGAGAGGGTAGTGAGCTGGTGAGAAAAACGTGAATAGTGGAGTGGCCAACAAAACTAATTTGTCTACATTAACTATAGTGGTGGAGAATTGGATCCAAAACTTTCATTCTCAACTTTATGATTGACCACCGAATCTCAATATCAGCAGCAGCTTCAATGAATTCTTGTGGCTAGTTTATCATAATCCTTCGGTTCAATGGCAAAGGCAGGAGCTTGGCGTTTTTCTAGGGGAGTTAAACTACATTTATTTTATGTCCATTTAATTATTTAGTAATTCATAGATCTTACTATTTAATTATTTGGAGTTGCGTTTTATGACTGGATTAATGTTTGGCAATTGATATTGTGTTGATTTCGGATTTAATTTCATTACTTTGTTTTGGGTCAAAACTTTGTATTGGGATTTTAGCGAAATTGGTAATTATTCAAGGTGGCTTGAATTATTTGGATCATTTTATCTGTTGCTGGCATAAATTCTGTTTAAGCGTAAAAGTCGAGCATTGGTGTTAGTATCCTTAATTCTATTTTATTAAACTGGTGGCAGTTAGTAAATTGGAATTTTTGGAAAAATATTTTTGTAACAATTCGAGGTGGCTCGGTTGTTAGATTAAAGCTCGATTTTAATTCTTGGTTCAAATGTTTTAATTCATATATTTTTTTAATGATGATTGCCTGTGTTATTGAACTGGAGGATTGCGTTTATCATTGTTAATTACTTGTGTTGTTTTCTTATTTAATTCACTGGTTTTCATTTTAAATTTCTCAATTAAATTTTTATAAAAAATACCAAAAACAAGTCCTTTGCGTTTATTTTCATTCGTTGCAAATTTTAGAGGTAATTGTTAAAATCAACCCCATTTTATAATTTAGTTTGCAGTGTATCTAGTAACTTAGAAAATTAATTTCACATTTGGTTCCTCAGAGAGAACGACCCGAGGTTGCGCTATACGCAATCCTTGGTTAAATTTTTGAAGTAACCCCAAGGCGACAATCGGACGGACGAAAAAGGGCTATTTCAGAAACCTATCCAAATGAGATGAAAATATATATAAACAAATGAGTTTGTCAGTCTTTTCCCTCTACATTGGAGGGTTTTTCATGTTAAATCTTAGTGTTTGTTTCATCGTTTAGTTTCCTATTATGGTATTGTTCTACTACAATTTGAAGAGTTATTTCTTCTCGTTGATATTCGGTTGACTTTTTTATAGAGTTGTGTTATTTTTCTCTCAACAAGTGGTATCAAAGCCAACATAATGGAAAGTGGAAGCAGCTCTATGGTCAAGTTAAAGTCATCAAATTACTTGATATGGAGGCCCAAGATGGAGGACCTTCTGTATTATACAGATCTCTTTGATCCTATTTATGTAGACAGAGGTGTGAAGGATGATGTTCATTCAGCACCTAAAAAGATGTCGAACAAAGAATGAGAAAAGAAGAAGCGAAAACTTTGGGCACTATAAGACAATGGATTGTATAAGCATATTCAATCATGTGTCTCAAGAAATAGATCCTTTTGAGCTATGGAAGAATCTAGAAGATCTGTATGAAAGGAAAACTACTCACAACAAGGCCTCTCTGATTAAGAGGCTTGTGAACTTAAAGTTGAAGGTTGGAATATTAGTGTGAAAGCATCTATGTGATTTCCAAGATATAATCAACAAGCTGACTACAATGAAGATCATTCTTGATGATGAGCTTCAAGCTCTATTCCTGTTGAGTTCGTTGCCAAATAGTTGAGAAACACTGGTGGTGACAATTAACAACTCAACTCTTGATGGTGTGCTCTCTTTGGATGTAATCAAAGAGAGTATGTTTAATGAAGAAATCTGAAGAAATGAGATTGGAGTTGATAAGTGATGGCTTTTGTGATAGAAAGCAGGGGAAGGAACAAGAGTAGGGGTCCAAAAGATCGTGGGAAGGCTGAGAACTGTTCAAAGTTTAGAGTTAACAAAGATGTGAATATATGCCACTATTGCGATAAGCCTGAGCATATTAAGAGATTCTGTTATAAGTGGAAGAGTGATCAGAAAAAGCAAGATCATCAAAATGATGGTGATGATAAGAGTCAACTACAACTATTTCAAGTATGGATGATGAGGTGACACTAGTCTATACAACTAGTGAATACTTCCATGTCAGCAATGTTAGTTCAAAGTACTTGATCAACACGGGAGCATCTTAGCACTGTGTTCAAAGAAAGGGTACTTCACAAGCTATAATAGCAGAGATTTTGGGAGCATCAAGATGGGAAATCAAAGCTCTATCAAGATAGTCAGTATGGGTGATATCTAGTTTTAGACAAACATCGAATGCTTACTGACCTCGATAGATGTACAACACATCCTCAATTTAAGGCTAAATATGTTATTAGCGAATGTGTTAGATCAAGAAGGATTTAAGCACACTTTTAGGGATAGGAAGTGGAAATTGTCCAGAGGCACAATGGCGGAAGCCCGAGGAGAGTTTTGTTTTTCATTGTACAAGACACACTTAAAGATGCATGGTGGTGGAGAACTATACACAACCAAAGAGGAATATTTACGAAATCTGTGGCATCGATTATTGGGACACATAAGTGAGAAGGGATTAAAGTTGCTGGCTAGAGAATCCCTTATCCCAGTTAAGAAATCACAACAGCTTAATCTTTGTGATCAATGTTTGGCTGGAAAACATAATAGAGTCTCTTTTAAGAGAAGATCTACAAGGAAGTCAAAGTTATTGGAGTTGATGCATTCATATGTCTGTGGTCCTATTGAGGATAATTAGCAGGGGGAGCAATGGGATACAACAGCTGATGAAACACAGTTTTAAAGGTCAACAAGGGAGAAAAGGCCTTCTAAAAGGTATCCAAGTTATGAGCACTTGTGCTTACTACTCTGGGGGAGCTTGAGGATGTGCAAGAGGTTGCATTTTGTAAAGATGCCAACTATCATTGGTTGAGGTTAGTGATAGAAGAGCAACATTTAATGTTAAAGAAAATTTATACGAATTTAAATGGTGTTGATATGCTGACTAAAGTGATTCTTGGAAATAAGCACGAGCTTTACAGTAAGCTTGTTGGGGTGAATCTCAAGTAGATAATTAAAAATAATGTGTCTTCCCCATATTTGGGCTTGAGAGGGAGATTTAAGTGTCTAACCTTATTTTGAGATTTTGAATGATGTGGCAGATAAGATTACTGTAAATAGACACCAACTCTAACAGATAAAGATCAAGTGGGAGGATTATTTGAAGATAGTGAAGATCTTCGGAGATAGAGATGTATCATTTCTAGTTAAATATAATCTCTTATCTTTTTAGTAGTGATGTAGATAAATCCTATTACATAGAGTTATATTTAGACAAAGATGTTATCTTATTGAATAATGTGATGTAATCTGATTAGGATAAGATGTGATCTAGTTAGTTCAGTTCAATTAGGATTCTAAATTGTAAGCTAAGGAGTATACAAATAGCTCATTAGAGCCTTACTCCATGCATGAGACAGAGAAGAGATAGTAAGTGTTACTACAATGTCCAAAATTGAGGAAAAATATAGGGAGAGCAAAGAAGGTTAGATTCTCTTCCTTGTTTGATTGTTTTTGGAATTGGTTTGAGAGTTTGTTGATTATGATATCAATTTTAGTTTTAATCCTGAAATTTTGTAAGACAACTTGTTATTGTGGGGGGTAAGAGATTAACTTTTTATATAAATCTGTTTTGAGTTTAGTGAATTTATTTATTGGTTTATTCCGTAGTTTTTTCCCTCTACTTTAGAGGGTCTTCTACGTTAAATTTTAGTGTTTGTTTCATCATTTAATTTCTTATTTTCGTATTATTTTACTGCTGTCATTTGAAGAGTTATTTCTTGCCATTCATATTCGGTCGACTTTTTTAGAGAGTTGTGTTATTTTTATCCCAAGACTAACTTTATATGATAGATTATGATATGTCGGAGGTGAGATGAGCAAACCTGATAATTGCGTAATTGTTGGTACATAGGAGGAGGGAAATTTAGCAGCAAAGAGATAAATACCTAGAAGGGGGGTACAAGACAATGATTAGCGGATTAGCTATTCTATTTAATTCAATGTTATAACAGAGTACATTTCAGCCAACAAAAATATAACAATTAAAGACTGGTAAATTCGTTAAAACAACTGGTAATTATGTCCTGAACTAAAGTTTAAAAAATCTTCATCTTCTCTTCATCCATCAACTTCAGTTTCCTTCTTACATGTTCTCCATAATGTGGTCCTTCTACGCACTGTATTTCTTTCCGAACTGATCGCTGAGAAAACAGTCTAATATGGGTTCTCTTTTTTATATTGATCATGCAGGGATGCGTACCAAAGCCGTTTTGAACGACAACCTCACTGCCCTAAGTGCATCCATCAAACATATTCTCCAAACCGAGTTATTTGTTCTATGTTCAACTCCAGCAACGCCCCCTGCAATTCCATTGGTATTGCATTACAAATTTATTAGAACATTCATTCCAGAATCTACCCAACGAATCAAAATAAATTACCAAAATATTGAACTGAGTATTCTAGGGGAAACTGAAATCGACAGGAACAGATTTGAAAACCTTAAGTTAATATTTTAAATTTTTGATAAAGGACGACTAAAAGTCTTAACTCAGTAATGACGAAGCAAAACAACAAATGAAAGCAAGAAAAAGGTCTTAACTCAACAATGAGGAAGAAAAACGACAAATAAAAGCAAAAAAGAACATAAATAAGAATGAAACCATTAAGGTACAGAACAGGAAAAGTAACTTACAATACGGTTATCACGCAAAGATAGATTCGAAACGTATCAACACCAATCTCAGGACTACAGATCAACCAACAACATCAGATCAATCGAACATGATTGCCCATAAGCAGAAAATTTTTTAAAAATTAGTTAAAAAAGAAAAACCTTTAAGACTGAGAATTGAAGTCAGCTTTATAACACAGCAAGACACCTTCATAATATGGTGTTGGTTGATCCAATCTGGAACATAGAGATTGTTAACTTGTTATGTTCACAGACACCGACGCATCAGAGCAAATAAGATGATAAAATGAAAACAACAAAACCCTATCAATATTACCTGTGACATATGTTCTGGTAAATCACCGATCTGATGATTGAAAAGGTGCAAACTTTCGCACCAACGCTTAGGCCATGAGTTGCTACTTCGCCGGTGAATAGCACGTAGTATCTCATATCATATGGAGTAAGGACAATCCCAAGAGAGAGATTAGGTGCCGTGCAAAAGATAAGCTTTGCTATAATTATATATAGATGCCATGTTCGATAATTTCGAGGTTATCTACTTTTGACTCTTTGACTACTTTCCTTTTTTGTTTAATTTTCTTTAATTTCTTGTTAAATATGGTATATTTAAAAAAGTTAATTTACTTATCTACTTCCCATATTTTTATTTTCTATATTTTAATTTATTTTCTTCTATATCCTATTCTTATTTAATGAAACATATATGCCATTTTTTATGTTACCTTTGTATTTAAATTTACTTGAAGAGTTTTAAAATATTTTAGTATAAAATTAGCTAACCTTATAGTTTCACATATTATTGATCTATATTTTTTCTTTTTAATATTATTAATAACTCCATATAATTTTGATTTTATAATATTTGTTCGTCAGCTATCAACTTTTATTACAAACTCCAAACTCTAATTACGAATTACTAAACTACATTATCTGCATTGCAACATATAATATCACCTGTTGTGTCATGTGGAAAAAACAACATCGTTTTAAAGTCTACAATTAGAATTTACAATGAAAGTTGACTGCAATTGAATAAGTATTATAAAACTAAAACTATTGAAGAATTATATTTTAAATTAGAAAATACATTAATAATTTGTAAATTTGAGTCCAACAAATTTGACGTAACCCCTAGGGGCCAGAGAGTTGGTGGAGATAAGGCCAAAAGGTCCCATGTTTAAATCTCCTTATTTATACTCTCTCGACCAAGCATGTCATACAGTGTGAAGTACCGAATTAACCTGATTTATAGGCTATTACATTAATTCGGGAGTTTACCTAGTGCATATCTAAATAAGGATAATGGTTGCGGGTTCTTCAAAAAAAGAAAAGGACGTAATATTTTAATAATTAATATCAATATATGTTTACTTTGGTCAAATTAGCTCTCCTGGTTTAAGTGAGGTAGCGGGTTTGAATCGCTCTCATGTATGCAGCTTTTTAAAACTTGGAGCCAGAATTTTTGCCTCCCGCAAAGGACCTACCTGACTCGAGTGAGAATTAATATGAGTGTGAATGGTTTAAAAGTACCTTCTAATAGTTAAGATCTTCCAAAGACCTCTCGTGTGAAAAAAAAAAAAGAATACTTGATAACATCCCATTATCAAAAATAAACGGAAAAAGAAGTTGACAAATAACAGTTAGAATGTCTCAAGGAAATTTCTGATCTGTGAGACAATCACCAAGAAGAGTAGGTTGTCTACTAAAAGAAATATTTAAAAACAACTAAACATGTTCTACTAAACAAGACAACTAGTAAATATGCAGAATCCCGGACACGTGAAGTCGTGGATCTTATCCATTTAGCTCTGCCATATAAAATCTTCATCTTCTCTTCAGTCTTTATCCTTCAACTATTAGTCCTTCTTCGGTCTTTGTTTTCTGAACCTTTGAACAACTAGGTTGTGATTCCAGCATTCTAGGAACTAAAATGAAAAGAGCTAATTGAATTATGAGCAAACAAGCTTCTTAGGCTACAATCATGCCAGAAACTTACCTTGCAAAAGCAGTGGTGATCTCCCATTAAACTTACAGATATCAGGTTTAAACTTTCTTAATGCATCAGAAACCGTATAGGTAACTATGACAAATATTTAAACATTACCTTCTTCCTTTTAAATGAATTGCCTTGGTATGTAAACCTCTGCATGGGGACATAATCAACAACTAAGTTGCCTGATTAAAAGTTTTGAAACGTAGTAGAATAGTTTTAATTATCAGGTGTTGTATCAGATACAGAAATCAAACAGAAAGAAACCTACATAACAATAGACGCAAGAAACCAGAAAGAAACAGTCAATTGAAAGAATATACATGGCTAAATCATAAACTAAGAAACTTACCACAGTTTCATGGAGGCAAGCAAGGCTCAGAAGCTTTCGACTCCAAGCATCACCCCTAAAAATCCTTTAAAAACATCAAATTACATTTCTCATAACCACGTTTTCACATATAATTAAAGAAAAACACCAAATTCAAACCTTCAGAGCTGACAATGAATTCAGATTCAGACATAGTTGAACAACGAGAAATAAGCCCATTGGCTTCCAGTGGAGACAGCTGAGCTGATCTAGCACATGAGGAGGTAAAACACTAGATTTATAGACCCAAAATCAAAATTAAAAGCCCTAACCTGACATATGTTATCTGATAAAAAAATAAGCTGAAAACTTTCGATTCGGTTTCTACTTCTAGTCCATGATCGGGCATATTGCAGCTGGAAAACGAAGAGGTGACTCTGATAATCTCATTGGAGCCTATTTGTGGGCCTGAATTGAAGGTAGAAAATTGGGGCACAAAGAGTGTTCTTAAATACATTCACCATAATCTGAATCATTTGTGTTTTAGTTTCCTCACCTTTATTGCACATTACTTTCTTTTTTGTTCAAATAGATTTTTTTTTTTTTGGTCCACGAAGTATTCTAGAGAGATTCTAACTATAGAAAGACACTTTTAAGTCATCTACACCCAGACTAATCCCCGCAAGAAGTTGAGATGTTGCTTCATTTATTAGTATTAAATACCTTTTATATTTCCTATGTTTTGAACTTGAGTACAAAAAGTGAATAACATTTATTAATATTGTTGGAATGGGTGTAATGTTAATGTTAATGATAAAATATGAAAAATAAATATAAAATATCTCTAAAGTAAAAATTATATATTTTTTAATTTAGTTGAAATAATTGATAACATATTTATATTGTAAGCCAACAATTTTAAATTTAATTTAATTATATTCTTATTACAAATGAAATTGATTATTTTAAGTATGTAAGTTCAAATATAAGAAGTAAATTTCTTTTTGCTGCCTTAAGTTAACATAGTCAATAATAATTACAGCTATGATTGCTAATCTCGTAAATCATATCTATGCTTTCTTCTACATTACATAAATCCTCTTCTTATCTCTCGTCCTACAAATCTACACGTTCTCTTCGTCTACTTCTTGGTGCATGCATCCTTGTATGTTGTTCACGTTGAACCTACAGCCGCCTTCTGGCATATGAACACTCTCATCTTCCGCAGTTATTCATGGACTCTCAAACATCAACCAAGAACAGGATTGTTTTGCTCATGGTGAATTCGGGTCACAATGATGTCTCGCTATTGGTATGCATTCAACTGTGTTGACACCAAACAAGTCCTTCTTTAACTCTTGAGTTCGCCAAGTCCCTCAAGTGCACAATCTCCTCACTAAACCTGTCTATAAATTCCAGGTTTCTTGGACTTGGATGGCTCTTGCAAGAACATGTTCTGCGGATCCAAGAGTGTACCTAAAATAAACCAGATTGAGGTCAGAAACCATGAACTAAAGATAGAGGATACCTCAAAGAACCTAGAGAAGGTAATATATAGAAATCGTAACCTGAATGTATATATCTGGTAAATCATTGATCTGATGATAGAAAAGTCGGCATAAGAGCCTTTGGTTTGTCCTCAATTTCTTGGCTATCTTCAGCTTCAGCTTCCTCGACCATGTTGCCTGAAGTGAACTGTAATTGGTGCTGTATGCTCTTCACATATAATGACACACACACCTCTATGTACATATATATATATACACACACAAATCACATACCTAACCGTACCTAACCTCAGTTGCTCTTAGGGTTTTCTTAAAGGAAAAAAAATGTCCTTATCCATCTATATTTCCCTTCGTCTATCTGTCGTTGTGCTTTCTCGACCTTGCATTTTCTCTTTATCATTATTTTATTTCCATTTTTTATTTTGTTTCCTTATATAAGTTTGTTTTTCTACAAAAAGAAATAGTTAATTCTTTTAAATTTTTGAATCTAAAATATGTTAGAATTAACAAAATATTAAAAGAAGTTTATCAAAATAATTGAAAAAGGTTTTATCTTTTATTCCGCAGGTAAATTTATCAACGATTCACGTACTGTCTTTTTGTCAGTATATTTATTAACGGTTATATAAAATGTCCGTCATTTAATTTATTTACGGCTATTTTAACAATGTCATTGTTCGTTGGTTGATAGCATTATTTTTTGATAGTATCCTTGTAGGGTTATGAAATCTGCGCTACCACTAAATATTTTTTTTGATCTCCTGAAATTTCTTGAACAGAATGCGGCTACTAATTTTTTGAAGAGTTAAGATACATAAAGTACCATTTCATGACAAAAAGTCATTTTAATATGAAAAAAATATTTTTTTTAAAATCACCTTATCTATTGTTATGCCCTTCACTTCAAAAACTTTCTTTATTGGCATTTATTGATATTCTGGTGCCCAAATTGTAGACTTTGTAACAGAGGAAAACTCTAGAAAACACAAGAACGAAGTAGAGAAAGAGTAAAGTTTATTTTCTCACTCTATCAAATCAATAGTTCTGTACAGTTAATATATACATCAGTAAAAGTAAAACTAGTAACTGCTTAATTTAACTAGTACCGAAAATACCACTAACTATTATGTACTTATTTACATAAGCATATTTTAACATCCCCTCCTCAAGGTGGAATCGGTTGTGAAACCATTCCCAACCTTGCAATGATAGCTGTAAACTGTGGATAACCCAAGGACTTCGTCAAAACATCTGCTAGTTGAAGATGAGTCGAAACATACATAGGATTGATAAACCCCTCTTTGAACTTGTTGCGCACTATATGACAGTCAATCTCCAAGTGTTTAGTACGTTCATGAAACACTGGATTTTCAGTGATATGCAATGCTGATTGACTGTCACACCATAAGGGAATTGGTGTGTTAAATTGAACCTGCAAATCATGAAGCAAATAACACACCCATTGAAGTTCACATACTGCTGAACCCATGCTGCGATATTCTGCCTCACAAGAACTTCTGGAAACTGTATTCTGCTTCTTGGTCTTCCAAGACACAAGTGATCCACCAAG
>JANTNU010000003.1:31304430-31318400 GCA_024752395.1 Erythroxylum havanense
TATACACTTAACTGCAACTGAATCATATATAATATATCCTTGAAATGTTGAAGAAGAGCCAGAAGGATGGTAAGGTTAATTTAAACTACAGGGGGGCTTACATGTTAGCTGGAGTATGCTGAAACTTGGCGGTGAGAGTAGCGGTAACAGGGGTATTGCCAATGGTTGCTAGCACAATGGTTTTAGTCTCTTTGTTCAGTGCCATAACAAGTGTTGCTGATGCTGTGGCCATAAATGCCAACAACCTCAACGTCAAAAGAAGCCATTTCTTTGCAGGGAAGCTTGTCTCCTTCGCTTCATCTTGGCCTTTCTGATCACCATTTTCTTGAGCCATATACAAACGGAGTACTATACTAGCAGGAGCGAAATTATAAGACAGGTGCTGAAGAGAAACTTAAGCTTTTTACGATGTTTTGGTCCAAGAGAGTGGAAGCTAGCTATTATATAGATAAGCTGAGTGAGAGACAGAAGTGGATAGCCAAAGTCAAATGTACAAATTAAGTCTAACAAGAAACGCATAATTTTAAGTGCAAGTTTCTCTGGATGGTCTAACCATCCACTTAACTTCGCATCTGATACTCTTGGTTGTTGGGAAAGTCTAACTCCCAGGCTAATGCATGTGCGTCTCCAATTTTGTCTCCTTGTGGGTTTGTCTTGGATAATGACGAACGCAATTAGGGTTCTGACTGAGATTTCTATTTTGGTGACAAACATATACCAGTTATTGCAATAGGAGTGGACCGTTCAGATGCAGCACGTCTTTCGGGAAAGAAATCAGTGCGTAGACAGTCTCGCTCGCCTCGTTGAGGTACACACAATCCAGATCTTTTTGCACTGCACAAGTCCCCTCTTGGCTTCAGGAGATCCTCCGACGTGATACACAAGGCGCTATATACCCAAGAGCGTTAATTTAGTATTGCACTCCCTTGTGTAATAAAAAGAAAAAAAATGACGAACGCCATTTACCAATGAAACAAAATGGACCTCCTCGCTCATGCTTACTTTCAACAGCAATCATGTAATATGACCCGTATAGTTTCTCAAGAGGTGCGAAAGATTGTATCCTTCCCACCCAGTAAATTTGACTTGACATCTTCGTTCTTTGTTAGGTAAGTGAAGGTTACACTTAAATGAGGAAACTTTGTTTCACATTCTCATTATCTTTGTTTAAACTGTCGGAGAGCTGTCAAGAGTATGCTGGTCTACGTTCATATAATTTGATTATAGTAAAAGATGGATGGGGTTGGTGGAGGTGGTTGAAAGTTGATGGTAACTTGGGACAGAGACTTAAAACGTAAGTTATGTAATATGAAAATGTTGCAAGAACATGACTCACTCGACAAAAACACAAATATGCGAAAACAGTATTGATCATGGTACAACATATATAATAGAACCACCCACTTCGGAATCTGGTCCTCAAAATGTATATCCACACTCAACAAATCCCTCTAAAAAGTCGCATAATAACAGAGAAAGGTTCTCTGACTGGTAATGTTGACTGTTATCCATTTCAACAAGATATACACAATGGATTTGCATTTCCAAATCAGGGTTGCAACACAAAATATACAGTAAGATCATTGAGTCTCACTGCACTATTTTTTCTCAGTTGTAACACCAACGACAACATTGCTCACCTGCAAGCATAGAGCAATAGATAACCACATTGTTTTTCTTAGGATGGAGCGGAAGGAATAATGAACTTAATAGTGTGAAAGAAACAATCTCTTAATTCCTGCAAGAATAAATCAAAAGAAGAAAAAAGCAATCAAGTCAAACTTACCAATTTGCCACTTTCATCGACGGACATGGGATTTTCGACGACAACGGTTTGAGTCGGAATTGACTGCGGAATAAAAATGGAGAGAAAATAACAATTAGAAAGAACGAAATATGTCAAAGATAACATAAATCCACCAGGAAAAACTAGCAAAATCCAGTTGCTTACTGAGGAAGAAGGTGTCATTCCATTAGTAACATTAGGCCTGTTTACTGGAAGTGGAATCCTCATATTAGCCGTCTGCATAAGAGAAACCAAAAGGCAATCATTACAGATTGTGATTGTCAAGATAACTAATAAATAAGGCTTTTCTGATCAAAGCCTTAATGCTCATTTGTTAAAAGGAGATCTTATACTAACATTGGTTATATAATGACAGATTGCACACTTCACTGATGGAGCTCCGGTAGGATACATAAGTGTCGTCTGGCAGTTCCCACAGTTGATCTGAGCCACCTGGTTAGATACTATTTTTACACAATAATGAAATACAATACAGATTAAATCAGTTACCCCCAAGCAAAACAGATGAATTAAAATGTTGAGTTCTAAAATGAGTTACCAAACATATAGAATTTTAGACAAATTGCCAAAGAACCCATAGACACAAATGTGCAACATTAACTAAAGCTAAAGAAATTAAAATAACCTTTGAAATTGGTTTAATAGAATCCAGTATAGAAGGAAATTACAAACAGTTGCAGTTCATGCGTGAAATACGCACCCTCATGTTCTCCAGAACGACGTATTAACAGTATATTCTATTTTCATATATGGCCAATCATTTGTACCTCGAATTCTAAATGGCAGTCCATCTCCTTTCAATAAAACGGACAATTGTAAAAGAACAAAGATAATCTAAAATGTACTTCAGGAGGGACATGATGGTGGGAAACTAACTATTTGTGGTCAGGGGAAAACAGAGAGGGGAGGGACATGTTTTAATGGATAGATCTAAGATCATTCGCAGCCCAATAAAGAGACAATTGCTTTCAACATTCGATTCACTGTATTGACTTCAAACCAACCATTCAAGCAGATTTTAAATTTCAAGGAAGCATTCAGCATTCAGCAATCTAAGCACTAGCACCAAGTAAAAAAGCAATGCATAAATTTTCTTCTTAAGATGACTCATTGAACAACGAAAGCTTGCAAACTCAGATATGCCCATTTCAAGTGACTATGACAAACATGAAATCTAAAATGTGAAAATTTTATGATATACCAGGTGCAAGGTTCACAGTATGACAGCAGGAGCATCTCACACTTGTTGCTCCACGTGTATACATCAGCAATGTCCTGCAACCTCCACATATAAGTTGAGCCATTTCCATCCCTGCAAATACATTTCACCAGGATTAACTTACTCGCTTCACAAAAGTTCTTACAACTGGAATCTTCTGATTGGGTTCTTTTAGCAGCAAATCCTAAAGGATGCAGATAAGTGAGGCCTTTTGCATCTCCTCCCAAGAAGCTTAATTCCCTTGTGACTTGTACAGCATTTGAATATCAATAAGCAGCATAATCCTGAATAGAATTATTAAAGACAAAATCCCAATTCCCAAGTCTTGATTGTTATGGCTTGACAAGGGCTAGATGTACTCAAACTTCCACATGATTTGACGAAGGGTACCTCGAAACTAGAACCATGACTTTCAAATTGAATGGATGAACCTCATAATTGCACTAAAAGCAACACTCGATATGTGATACTATATGCATCACATATACAACTAGGGATAGAGGAAATGACACAAGTAACAAGATTGCAACTTTTAATTTTTCCTTTTGACAACTTTAGTTAAAATCTTAGTGCAAACCTCAGCATACATGAAATTTGGTGAACACTAGTTTTTCAAGCTTAATATGAGACTGTGATAATATTGTAGAACTATCAAATTTTCAAACTTAACTGCTTTTGCAAGAGATTTGAGATGTGGAAACAACAGCATATTTGAAACAAGAATGAGAAAAAAGTAAACCTGGAGGAGGGACAGATGTAATTGCATTGCACAAGGCACAACAGACATTGGTAGCTCCTCTTGGATAAAGAAGAATGTTCCTGCAACCACTGCACACAATCTGGCTCTGCATACTGCAATGCAAAAAACTTCAGTATGTAATATACAATACATTTAACCCAACCCAACATGAAATTATCAGTTCAAAGCTCTTATGCACCCCCATAGCCAAACTTAAATAAACAATAACGACAAATTTATTCGGTAATACAACAACAATACATTATCACATAAAAATTCGATGGAAGGATTAAAGAAAGAATAATGCAGCTTAAACAAAAAGGTATATATAAATGGAAGAATATGCAATATAGCACTCTTATAATATATTGTAAACCTCGTTGTGGACATGAATTCTAAAAACCAATTAACAAGGTGCAAACAGCTAATCCAAAGCTATAACACAACTGAAAATCAGATGAATACAACCTAATTTTGTTTGATGAGATATTTATAAATCACATCCATAAGACTGAATACGGTTTAAACCAAAATTCTCACAAGGGCTCCTAATTTAACACCTAGAATCATATGAAAAACCAATAGCCTTTGTTAACTCAGAGATATAGAACTCGAACTTCAGCTCTCTCTCTCTCACACACACACACATTTCTCAATGTAACCAGGACCACGAACAACAGAAAAGGGGAAATTTTCCATCTTGAACCTACTCAGATGCAACCCAGATAAACTGAAGACAAATATCTACATGCAGTCATATAATCACGATATTCAAGCATCCGAAATCTAAGAAAATCATCAATCACAAGGACAAAGAGACTCTAAAATGTTCTTCTATAACCCAAAAAACAAAATGAAACAAAAGGGTCACAATCTGAAATGAAGCAATTCTAATCGCAATCCATACCTAAACAACGTAAAGAAGAAACGCCTAGGACGTTTCCACCAAAGGGAGCAACCGAATTTAATAGTCCAGCCTCCTGCAATCACAATCCCAAAAATCAAAATTCCAAACGCGATTATTCATCAAGAAAAATACCCAGAAAAAAGAGACAAAGATATTACCTCGAAAGAAAGGAACGGACTTTTTGAAGAGAGAGGACCAAAGTTTATAAATAATCCGAGAATTGACCCAAAACAGATAGGTATAATAAGGGTTTTCTTGTGGAGTTAAAATTGGAGGTGGGTCAAAACAAAATCAGAACAAGAAATCAAGAGAAAGGACGAAGAGGGTTGTTAAGTACGTATATATATAGAAATTGGGTATCACTTATACGCGGGGATGTCTGTGGAATAAGAAGATGAGATCTTTTGGTGTTGTGTAAGCATTTTCTTATATCTCCTTCTTGGGATTGGTATAGAATCTGTCAACGACAATAACCAGACGAAAACCTCTTTTTTGAATCTCCATTTCTTGTACTTTCGTCCTTCAATATTTTCATTTTTGCTTTTCAGTCCCTCTTCTTGTTTTAATTAATTAATTTTAAGGTTAAAAATAGTCAACTTTTATGAATTTTAACAAAATAAATAAAACCATAGGTTGGAAAAGAAGGTTTTCTAGAACAACCAGGACAGTTTGACTTTTATCAAGTGGGATGATCAATGATGAAAAAAATGGTAACTGAATTCAAACCAAGATAAGTAGATTTTTATTTTTTAATTTCAAGTCATCTCATTTTCTCGCAATGTTAAAACTTTTTGAGTACATTTGTTTACAGTAATAAACAAGTGTTATTTTATTTTTATTTTTTTAAATTTGAGGAAACTCTGTAGACAGATCAAATAGGCACACCTCTCTGTTACCTAACTAGCGCACCACACCGCAGGCGGACCAAACGGACACACCTCATCATTGAAAGCCCAACTATCTACAAATAAAACCCCGACTGCCCTAGGCTCTTATAAGAAAGATTTAGCATGGAATCGAATTTGGGACCTAATTAAAGTCAAACCCCGCTCTCATCCATCGAGCCACGCCTTTGCCCTATGTCTTAACACTGGTTTAATAGTGATGGATTCAACTTTTTCCTACTATTATCAGCCAAAATGGTCAACTTCATTCCAAAAGAATAGTTGAACAAACGTTGTTAAAAATGAAGTTTGAATTTTAATTTAGTCTTGATTTGACTAACATAATTATTTCAAGTGATGCTTCACAAAAAAACATTTTGGGGGCAGAGTAAGAGAGCATTAATAGTAGAAAGTCGGAAAGAAAGAAACTCAGCATTAATAGTAGAAAGCTGAAGGGAGTACATAGTATAGTGTTCTGTAAGATATGGTTTTTCATGGCAAGTTTAGTGCACTTCTGATAGTAATCACTCATATATCCTTTATGCTTCAAACTTCTCTTTCTTTTTTTTTTTTTTCAGTTAAATGTACACTGAGATTCTGAATTAAGACTCAGACTCGAGCAGCTCCAGCCACTAGATGCGCCGAAGGGATGCCAACCTCTTCTCTAGATCTTCAACATCAGTGGATTCAGGACTGCATTTAGTTTGAAGAATAAATGTCATAATCAGCAAATGTAGCTGAAGAAAACTATTTAATCAAAACTAGGATAAACTATTCAAAAATTGGTATAAAACCAGGGATTTCTGTTTTTGAAAGAAGTTAAAAGATGTGGGTACTAAGATGAAGGAAGTTCAAATTCAAATAAGATTCTGTCTCTTGCTTTCCTTTGGATACAGAAAAAGTTCATCTCTTATGATCCAGCAATCCAGAGAAATGACCAAAATATTGACACTATTAAGTATTAGGACAAGATGGAGTAACTGGATTTTGTACCGCATTTTGAACCAACATTAATTACTGGATTTTTAAGACAAAATAAGGAAGCACTTACCTTGTAGCAACCTTAGCAGCAGTAGGAGCACTTTTTGATGCAATCCGACCCTTTGGAGCTGAAGATAACTGTCATGAAGAGGGGAAGCATTAGAAAGTTGATTAGACTCTATGGAAAACAAAGGAACACTAGAATGGAATACTCTATTTGTCTCAAACAAACAAACCTGAGATGCAATGTCCACTCCAATCTCATCAAGCACCTGTCATGTTTTAGCAAAATTAGAGATGGACTTGGAGAGAAAGTAAAAACAGGTGGTACTGTCCGAATTTAACCTGGTTAGTCAGCTCCTCCGTTTCTTCCTCAGCTTCATCTTTATCTAAAGTTTCATCAATAGATTCAGACATCATCTCAATCTGTGGAAACCAAAGGGACATTATGTCTTTCATATCGCACATTGTGTAATTAGGCACCATGGAAATTACTTCAACCAGCACCAACAATAGTTCAAAACCCATCTAACAAACCATGTTAATGGCCATCTTGTGATGGTAATAATTACTGAGCACCAATGGCCAAACTTTAGATGCAATTTCTTCAAGCTTCAGTTATATTAATTTAATAACTAGGAAAGAATATTACCAGGATTTTACAGATCAAATGATTTTAAATAATGCTGTGGGGCAGAAAGAAATGATACCGTCATGTCCAACTGTGCTGATTGCTTTTGGAATTCCTTTATCACTTTAGCTTGTTTTGTCGGAGCCATTTGCTGAAAAAGAAAGGCTAGGTTAACTTGAGATCATGGTAATAAAGCTGAAAACTTCAATTCATGCTCAATGAAGGATATAAGCACCAACCAACAACTTGGAAAGCAAGTAATATGCTTCATTTTGCACATTCATATGCCAAATAACATGTAATATGACATTAACATATATTGAAACTGTTCTCGTTTTCACCATTTATTGGTAATTAGAAAGCTATACTGCAAATGAATCATGTGAAAATTTGACGCTCTTGTACTAGGCATTGCATCACAGGTTAACTTCCATTTTACCAAGCATTCGTCAAGAATATACAATGAAATGCATAGAATTATAAGATTAGTCGGATGAACAAAGGACTATGTAAGGAAACTCCAGAATTAGGAGGTAACAAACAAGACAAAATATTCTAGATTCCTGTTTGAAATCATACTTTGTTCATTGCTACCATTGCCTTAGTAGCACCTTTCATTCCACTAGAAATTGAAGTGCTGGCATATAGTGCCTGTAAACAAAACAGGAAAACAGTTTAGACAGATGGTAAAAACAATCATATTATCTTATTTACAGGATTAGTTAAGATATGACCTGGGTATGGGTTGTTACACCCCTAATTTGGGCACGACTACCCTGCAAATTTGTTATTTGCTGCCGTAAACGAACAAGTTGACGAGCCAAGATTTTAGTAGCAGCCTGGGTGATACATGCATCAAACAAGTTAAGAATTTGAAGAAGTTTTTTAAATTCACATCAATTAGTTCTGAGTGACAGTAAAAGACTGCAGCGATAACCAAAAGATCCCCATGACAATCACATTCCTAATATCCATAGCTAAAAAAATTTGACAATCTGATCTGATGTAGCCACGTAAGCTGATAACAGAAAAACTCAGTTAACAATCATGAGCATCTGCACTGAAATCAAAACTTGCCTCATTTCCAGTTTTGGCTGTTTTCTTGATCTCTGCCACCAATTTCTTCTCCTGAATTCCATACCCACTTAACAGTAAGCAAGAATAAGAAAGAACAAAAGGACTCAATTGAATTCCTTCATAATTTATACCGCTCGCGTACCTCCATCTGAAGAGATGCAATTTCACGTTCAATGCCTGCAAATATCAAGAATTATTAAGAAACACTACAACTTAAAAAACAAAAAGAAGAAAAAAAAAATTTACAAAGTAAAAAACTTATGAAAACTTACCTCTGGTGGCAACAGCCATCTCTCTCTTGCTGGTCCTGAGAGCATCTGTGGGAAACACAAAATCAAACCAAACAAAATTTCACAACCATAGTGAAAAAGAAAATGTATCTCCAATCTCGCATAACCATCTTCCCATCCCCCACCACCCATTACAAAATGCAAAAACAAAATCGAACAAGCTTAAATTTCAGACCTTTTGGAGACGTTTTCTTCTTGAAAATGTTCATAGTTAAACAAAAACCTGAGCTTGACGCGGAAAGTGGAAAATTTCCCACTTGGGTCTTGTCCTCTTCGAAAATTCTCCTCTTTATTGTGCGGATACTGCAGATAGACGAATGCCAGTATTAAAAAGAGAAGGCCCCGGTTACCCTAACCAGCCATAGAAAGATCGATCGAAACCAAAACGGAAACCAATAAGAGAGAGAGAACACTGAAGCTTTGTCCGTTGGAGAGCGTGCAGCAAGTGAGTGACTCAAGCGAGCGAACTGCAAGCAGGGTCCAGATGTGCAACGATGATTTTAGAGTCCAAGTCCAACTAGCCGTTACCAATTTTAAATTACTATCGTGCCCTTTATATCTCTATTATTTATTATCTTAGTTTTTTTAATCCATCTTTCGGTTAAATTACATTATATTTTAAAATATTATTGGCATATAATATTACGTAATTAATCATTATTTTGTTTCAATAAATATGTATAATATGTAATATATTAAATATTAATTAATTAATTTTGAATCAAATAATTATATTTATTATTAATTTATTTGTCTTTTGAAAAATCTTCTACTTAATTTAGACATTTCTTAAAGACCTGTCTCTCCAAAATTTGGCTGAATTCTCATGGTTAAAATCAGATTGATTTCTCTTCAACAGTACGCCAGCTCACCCACTATCTAGCGAGATCTGGTGCGAGGGGATAAACCTCAATGGAAACTCTGATCATTACATGACTGGCCACAACTCAAAGTCTCATGCTAAGCTGCTCAAAATGGGCTTCAACTCGACGGTTCGATGCGTCCATTACACTACTATTCATCATGTCAAGACGGAAATTCGAATTGGTCTCAGATCTAAACTCGGCCAAAATATGACACCCGAAGGATCCGCCCCTTCTTCTTCTTCAATAAGAAGACTGCCTTCTGAATTTCTCTTGGGGCTCGAACCCCGGGTCCTAGTATCAAATTCAAACTACTACTACGAAGAGTGGAAGCAAGCCCAATATTCGACAACTGTTTCTGGAATTCCATAACGAGCAGAGCACAATGTTGTTAGATGGTCTAGCCCTATCGTCGGATCAGTGAAATGCAACTTTGATGCAGTCATTCAATTAGCCTAGGGAACTACGTCATATGGTATAATTTTCAGAGGCGCAAATGGTATTTTTCTCAACAGTGGTTTTGCTATTTCAAACTACACACTACTTATAGCCGAGACTATGACGTTCAAGGAAGCTATAACATAATTAACACATTTGAGTTTTTAACTTGGTGGAGGTGGAAATTGACTGCCTCCAGCTAATGCAGTGTTTCCATAGGGCACATTCGAGAATCAATGAGATGAGACCAATATTGAATGATTGTAAATTACTTATTGGTAGATTTCAATCTTGCTCGTTTACATGGGTTCCTAGGAATGTTAATAGCATAGCTCACTTATTAGCTACAGCAGCTATAAGTTATCCCAATAGATCTAGATGGGATGTACCACCAAAATTTTTTGCTCAACACTGTACAATGTGAAGCCGAGCTTCCTCAGCAAATACATATAGTTTCCAAAAGAAAAGTTTGCAAAGAAATGGTAAATTGACTAATTTCACATAAAATATTGTTTGTTTATTTTACAACAAAACAGTGGAGAAATAAAGATCGAGTTTTAGGATTTGATCTTCTTCTTTGTTACCTTAGAAGAATGAAAATGGTAGGAGAAAGGTCTACCTTGAATATCCTAAACAATGTTGTGCTGGTGTTACTACTAGATTTGATTATAATATGGTATTGAATTTTTTAAATTTATAAAATAATATCTGAAATTTTTTATAATTGCAAAATAGCCTTTCAATGTATTTTATTGCACAATTTTACACCAAATTTATCTCAAAAAATCATAACAATAAAACTTTTAAATAATAACAATTTATTTATTTTTCTTAATATTATTTTCATATATTCCACGTATAAATAATAACTACAATTATTACTTAAAGTAAATTTATATTATTAATACAATCAAATGGATACTAAATATAAGAATCTAAATCATATAAATTAGGGTAATTACCAATAAAAGTCCAAACTTTCCTCAAATTTTTAATTATAACCTAAACTTTAAAAAGTAGTAATAAAATATTCAAACTTTCAATTTTTTCAATTATAACACGAATTTAGTCTTGCTGTTATCTTTGCTGGTATGACACTGCTACATTTCAGTAGACTTGACTAATTAGACATGTTAGTATCACTAGGAGAAGTCGGTGTGATTAATGAAACGATGTCGTTTCTTGATGATAGTAAAATGACATTGTTTTAACAAATCTGGGACAATCTCACTCACTCATGTCATTGTTTTCAACTTATAACCTAAAATCTCTCTCACTCACGCATGAAATCACTCATCATTTGTTTTGAAAACTAGACCGGACCGTTCGGTCCGACCGGTTCGACCGATAACCGGCCGACTTTTTGGTCCGATTCACCCTTTAAAACCAGTTCTCAATTGAACCAGTGAGAATCGATCAAAACCAAGCAATTGACTGGTTGGACCGGTCAAACCGGACCGATCCTACCACTGATTTAATAAAATTTTTATTTTTTGTTTTTTTTAATGTTTTGGTATATTTTTGTATTTTTTAAATATTATTAATATTATATAGAATTAAATATAATTATTGTGTAATTATGATTTTATACCGGTTAGATCGGTGATTGAACCGGTCAAACTGATAATCAGTAAGGCCTTCAGTTCAATGACTGGTCCGGGTTTCAAGACATTGCTCTTACCTCCATCATTCTCACCCACGCTCTCACCCACTTCGCTTCCCTCCTCCTAGATGCATGAAATCCCTGGAGTTTTTGACACTGCTTCGTCCCTCCCTCCTAAATGCACGAAATCCCTCCCGGACACACGAAATCCGTAAGTTTTGGACATTGCTTCATCCCTCCCTCGCAGACACAAGAAATCCCCAAGTATTTCGACGTTCTCCTCGCAGACGCAAGAAAAAGCTAAGTATTTCTAATCTACAATGTTTTCGAGTGTCCCCTACATTTTTCTATTAAAGGTTCGTGAATTCTCTCTCCCAATGGAGTCTGTGACTATCATTCTTGTAGTTGACAAAGTCACTGTATTTTGTGCTTCTCTGAATATATTTTTTATTCAAGCAGCTTTCAGTTTTTGGTTATGAATATCTTGAAACCACCGTATCTTCTCTTGGAAATTGATCTGAAAGGAGTGAATGGCTGATGGGTTGACTATACCCCAAAATGCAAATTTGAACTTTAATAATTAGAGCTACATTATTCAAGCTTGTTTGTTCTTGCTTTTGAACTGGTCTGAGTGATGTATTCTGATTTGGTATCTGTCATGAAAATGACCACCTAAAGCTGCATTGCCTGCTGAAGCAAGACTTGATGATTGCTCTTGGTGTTTATTTTCCTAAGATTCTTTGTTTAGTTTGCAGAGAAGACCATAACATTGGGTTTATTCATTGCTTGCTACACTATCAAGTAAGTCTCAAATACTTCACGATTTTAGAAATTAAGTCCCTGATGTTTGAAATAGTGTAAGTAATCATAAGTGATGTGAATTTTGAACAATTCAGTATAATTATGTCATGAAATGATGACGTGATGAAGATAGTCAATACCCATATGCCCATCGAAGATAGTCAGTACCTATATACCCATCAAATATAGTTTATAGGTGTATTAATAATGTGGCCTATTTTCACCATTTTTGACATTTCATTCTTTGTTGGGTGAATTTATGAAAAGAAATTACAATAGTCTTGCATTTAAGGTAGTAATTAAAGTATGATGATATTGTAAAAGGCCAAAGAACTATGAGTAGAAATAAAGTATATGTAGCTTTCGTTAGATATGCACCTAGTATATATTTGAGATAGGAAGAGTGTCAAGGTGATGTTAATGGATTTAAGGGTGCTATTTATTGTTCTATCAATAGTATAGCAGAAGTTGGAAAGATATATTCTCAATTTTGTGAAGAGAAAGCATTATATTTAACGGTAAATCACTTTAATATATATTATTTGTTATATATGATAATTTAATTGGATTCAATTATAATTAATATTGATATTTCTATATGTAATTCAAAATTTGAACATTGATTGCCTCAATTGTAATGAGAAGATGAAGTTAAGAATTTCAAATGTAAAGCCTAACATTAGTCAACATTTTTATGAATGCGTTAATACAAAAGTAAGTATTTCAATATTGTTTATAGCAATGTCGATCCTATAAATTAATATTCTTCAATATTCAAATTGAAGCTTTTGTAGGTATTTGGTATTTGTGAAAGGCATGAAAGATTTTTTTGTCAGAAAATATGTCAAACAAGTTTTATGCATTGGGGTAAGAGTCTTGTTTGGAAGATGTAGTATTACTCACAAGAAGTAAGCATGTGTAAAAATATATGTTCATAATGCAAATTTGTCATAAGTCCTAATATATGTGTTTATATCTTTATTTTGTAGGTCTCATGTGATTTCATAGTTTGGTCATCGAATGTAAGTACAAAAAAAATAGAGACATTGTAATAGTTAGAAGAGCAAATATAACTATTATATTTATTAGGACTCTTTTGTCTTTTATTCAATCACCTGTCATTTTAATATTTAGTTGTAAGCTTTTCAAGTTGTTAAGGAAAAGTTAAGTACAAAAATAGTTATGAAGGAATTTGGTATTTTCTTTTTTTCCTGATCTCATTTTATATAATCCCAAATCTCAGAAGAATTTACAAATAATTGTAGTTTTGAAGTACTTTATAGACATAGGCAAAAGATAATGAAGTGCACTTAATTTGTCATTTGTAAAACTATATAGAAAACCGAAAAAGAGGACAAACTTAGTTTGAAAATCAATAAAAGCTGTTTGCACACAAAAATAACATTTTTTCCTATAAATTTCTAACCTTGCTTAAGAGATAATGAGACAATAGATGTATCATAGGAGTGCAAAATCATGAATGATGTGTGTTATTACAATAAGGAGAAAAGAAAGAACCATCCCCACATGTTACAGTTTGATCTAATTGCAAGGTATGGGACTTGAATCCCATATCGATTAAATACAAAGTTGATATGGGATTTATAAGGACTTTGGGCTCTCCACCCTCATAAGCTAAGCACCATGGAGTTCGTCGAAGGTTTACCCACTTCTTCCGGCAAAAATGTTATTTTGGTTGTGGTGGACAGGCTGTCTAAATATTGTCACCT
>JANTNU010000003.1:31342557-31358231 GCA_024752395.1 Erythroxylum havanense
TTTAGTCATTGCTGACAAACATGCCAGTCCTGTACATATAGCAGCAGATTTGCTATCCCAGGTTATCTTCTCATTTTCCCATTAGTAACTGTATGTTTTTTTTCTAATTTTTCTTTCAGTGTACTGCAAATTTCTTGTGAAACACTCCGATAACTATTGTTTCGGTTCCTTCAAGCAGACATTCCTTGTCTAGGTTGTTTTGCTATGTGATATGTCTTTGCTTTCTTGAAAATAAGTTTATTTACTGATAGGAGGCTGTGGCTGCTTCCATGTGCTGTTTCATAGATAATACTGTGATCCATGTTTCTTGATTTCTCAGGCTGAACATGGACCTGACAGTCAGGTAGTCTTGGTAGTTGCTGGTGATGGTGTAGATTTAAAAGCCATCAAGGACGAGATAAGTAAACAATGTCAAAGCCTACCAAGGGGAGAGTATGCGTCAAAAGCATTGAGCCACAGTTTCACAGTCTTTGCACGTGATATGGTTGAGGTTGGTCATTGTTTCCTCTATGGTTGCAGCTCAAGCCTATGTTTTGGCTGCTTTGTTGTTGGTGTTCAACTTTCTAATAGAACAGGCATTAGAGGATAGCTTTTCTAAGGCAAGTAATAATTCCTGCAATGGTTTGAAGCTTGCTGATATCGACAGTCTGTCTTGATTTAATAGTGTAATGAAAAGTGGAAAGATGTTTCAATTGATGTATGTTGTACAGAGGTAGAGATACATATAATTAGGCCTTAGATTCTGTAAATCTGCAGAGCTATATATTTTGGAACAAATAGGACACAGAAAGTGCTTCGTGCAAGTGATTTATCATCAACATAAAAAATTGTCAAAACAGTTTGTGGGATTTGTGGTGTTTATGCATTCCATGCTATTTGAATTATGATGCATATTCATAAGGCCTACTTCCTAAATTGGTCTTTCAGGCTATCTCCTTCTCGAATTTGTATGCACCAGAGCATCTAATCATTAACGTAGAGGATGCAGAAAAGTGGGAGAGTTTCATTGAAAATGCTGGTATGTCTCCATATTTCTGTTCTCGTGTTTTTATTTCTTTGTTGAATTTTGCTTTACTCTGAAGGTTATTGCTTTCAAGGCTCTTATCCATGTATTATATTGATTGAGATGCTAGTGGGTACTTCAGCTTTGTTTGGACTTGTAGCTACAGCGACAAACTCTTACCAACTTTCTACAGTTTTCATGTGGACCAGACAGAAACCTGAATTTTTAAAGATTCATTATCGGGCTTGTGCATTGGATTTAAGGTTTGGTAATGGTAACATGATATATGGATGGTTGTTACTTGCAGGCTCTGTGTTCTTGGGTCAGTGGACACCAGAGAGTGTAGGAGACTATGCAAGCGGTACAAACCACGTCCTTCCAACATATGGATACGCAAGGATGTACGGAGGGGTATCCTTGGATTCATTTGTGAAGTACATGACTGTACAGTCTTTGACAGAGGAAGGTCTAAGTAACCTTGGTCCGTACGTGGCAACCATGGCTGAAGTTGAAGGGCTCGAAGCGCACAAAAGAGCTGTGACTCTTAGACTCAAAGACATCGAGGCAAGGCAACTGACCAACCTAAAATAGTGAATGATTGAGCGCTATGCTTTTAATTACTAAATCAACGATATATTCGCAGTTTTTGAATTTGTACTGTACATATAGAAATTCTGATTAAGGAATTCTTTTTATACAATCAACAAGGGTATTGGCACACTAGGGAATAACTAGAATAGGTCATAGTTAATGATTCATGGATGAGACAATTCCCAGGTTGTTACGCTGGCTTTGGTCCCCCCACTCTTTTGAGATCATTCAATAATTGAGGTGATGAAGAGAACTCTGATGAGTGTTACAAGAGAGGAAGTGATTGCTACTGTTCCTAGAACCATTCTGCATCTCTTTTTCTAACATGTCTACTGTCAGGCTCTTTGGTCTTATGATACTATAGTTGTTGCAAATCTATTGGAGTGATTTGGAATGGCCGAATATTATTCAATGGGCAAGTAACGTTGTCGAGATTAGGAAACAAGATACGTTTTCTTAAAACTGCTTTTGTATGTTGTATTTATGTTATATGGCGTGGAAGAAACAACACTGTATAAAGGCCTAGCTGGGTACTAAGATAATCATATAGATTAGAGAAATTACTCCTGCAAATAAGGCTCATACGGGTGTAACTTAAGATGGAACCTAGAGGCTTAAAGGTGATGTTTTCTTACAGCTTTCTCTGTCTAGCTGGTTGCTGTTTTAGAGTTTTACTTGTAAACTCATGAGTATGCTTTATGACTCTGCATTAGCTTCATGATTAGTTAATGAACTATTCAATTTTCCTAATAAAAGATGGAGAATAATACGAATAATATATACTGTTCATAGCTAAAGCATAATTCTTTTTTTAGTCCATAAGGTGCTTATTTGGGAATCAGATTAGCAATCAAAAAGGGATGAAAAATAAATAATTGTTCGAATAATACATTGAAAGATCAAATGTTATAACAGCATTTTGAGTAATGAATTATACTATGAACTGGATGAACTGCTACAAAAACTCTCATCAAACTTCCTGCCGCCGCAACATTTGGTTGTGATACAATACTAGTCCACTATTTACCTAAACAGAAACCAAAACCACCTGCAAAAACATCAAGAAACACAATTGAAACTATTAAATGGAATCCAACACAGCATTGCTTGTGAACATAAAAGGGAAAATCCAATTGAATTCCACATGATCAATTAGTTCTTATGGCTATGTTAAGCACAGAATCATGAGAGGTAACTTGTCAAGTCCATCATACACCAAAATAAATGTTTATTACTGCTGAGGTAAGCGTTGAAACGTGAGAAGTGCTAATATAAGATCTGCAATCAAATTTAGTTGCAAGCTTGGCTCTATCCACTATGTCTTATTAAAACAATGAACTATTGCTACTTGAAAGAATTAAATACGCAAAGGTATAACTTAATGTTTCTTCAAAATCATCCTTACTTAACAGGGATTCAGGTGCAATGGCATGAGAAATCACCCTACTCAAAACTCCACAGCTTATTTATAGGATATAAAGCTATATAATCAACAATTTTACCTGTTTTCTTTTCATCACATCTTTGTGATAGAACAGAAGCACCAAATAAAGAATTTGACAAGCAGAAAAACAAAGTATGTACATGAATGCATTACCTCTATCTATTCTACAAAGTAAGCGGTATATAAGATGAGATCCCAATTCTGATCCTCGTGCATTCAAAAAAAAAAAACATCTGCTTCAGAAGTCCGTCAATTTGATAATTGACAACAGATATTAACTGGCTTCATTCCCGAAGTTTTGTGTTAAGAATTCGTCAAGCTTTCCCCAGTGAGCAATACCAGATTTGTCTGAGTTCTCAGAAGGCAACGATCTAATGCATCCAAGTATGTGTTTAACATCTCGATACAGTCTGATCCCAAAAAATAAGAGGAAAACTGCTCAGTGTCCCAAAATAAATTGTAAAAACAGTATCCAAATATGAAAAATCATTGCTTCTGAACGATAATAACACAAAGAATCCAGTAGCTGAATCAATATGCACACCCACAATGTAAAAAACTAAAACTACCTGCTCTTTGCTTGTGGAGTGGTAATCTCTAACCGTGAAAATGCATCAGAAATTTGTGAATGGAAGATTAATACCACTTGCCTGTACAAAGAATAGAACAAAATTCATTGTGATGAAGAGATGATTTCCCGAACTGTCAGTCACTTAGTACCTTGACAGTAAGGAACACATACACTAAAATGACAGCAGCAAAAGATAATTCACCATGCTCAAATCAAGACACACCTAAAAATTGCTTGAACATCTGCCTCATGCAAGTTTCGAGATAATACACGCTGGAGGAAGCCAACCTCCTGGAAACAATTTGAACTACAAATTAGGACAAAATGTTAAAAGAAAATTATGATTACACAACTTCAAAGAGAACATATATGCCACTTGAACACTGTTGTTGTACCCATCAACACACTTCTACATGGTACATATTGCAAATCCATCTCAATTCTTGACATAAAACTTCGATGAGAAAAAACTTAACTTTAGGTTTCTATCAGATCAAAGACTACCTTGACAACCTAAGTCCCCGCACTATGTACTCATGATTACGTGATAATATGAAGGATATGCTACATGACAGAACCAAAATTGGGTCCTCAATATATATTCGTCGACGTGCATATATAATATGTGTGTGTGTGTGTGTGTGTGTGTGTGTGTGTGTGTGTGTGTAACAACTGCTAAAGCTATAAGCTTGACACACAAACCAAACCACTTCATCAATTGATCTTCAAAGAGCATGGAATCTACAACTTCAACCATTATAACAGACCTAGGAATGCTTTCACCCCTTTCTGTTTTCATTTTCTTTTTTAACTATCAATTAAGAAAGTGCAAGTTGACTTATTTGTTTTACAACAATACCATGCCCTACAGACTGTCTAAACATTTAAGAGTGTCTCTGGGCTGAATGAGAATGCTCAACAGGACATCAACTTCTGCCTCGAGCCAAAATATCATGGTTAAATAGTCCTGTTGCATCTCTACCCACACTAAATCATGCCTAGTCTCATGTCCACATGCAAGCATGCACAGCATTAAGGACATACAACCGTTAACTCATAGAGCAAGAATAAACATCCAGCGACATTAAATACCTTTGTAAGGGATCGTGCAAACTGGCTGGGCTGTGAGTCAGGATCCTCAGGTCTGTTCCAGCCCTCAACAATTTGAGGCAAACCCCGTAGATGAAATAGCAACCTTTCCCTCATTATTTGGACAAGCTTTGTGTGTATCTCATCCCTGTGAACCTTGTAATCCTAGATCAAATGACTAGCCTCACGTAAGTAACAATATTAATATCCTGAAACTACAAACAACTCCAACATCAAGACTAGTTTATGCTACAATATTGAAGGTACGCATGACTTGAAGTTCATATGAGATTCACAACTCCTGATGATTATATGGTTTCATTACAATTTCTAGTAAATAGCTGTCTCAATTCAGCAATGCACTCAACCCCACCAGCCTTTATGCCAGGGACTATTCGTTTTAGAAGTAAATATTAAGCAACCAAAAAAAAAAGCTCCACCAACCTGTGCCACTCGATCAATTTCTAACAAAAGTAAGGCCTTCCTTGTCTCTGGCACTTTAAGGAAAAGGATGCGTCTGATTTCTTATTCCAGATACAACGCAAAAGAAAATAAATTCAGTAACTTTGAGCACATTAACTATTTCTCCAATCCCAAAGCCCATAAGGAAAGAATACATTGGAAATCACAGAGAGGGAAAACTTTATATAAACAAGAAATTTCTCAAACTCAAATTAAAAGATTGATGCAAATGACAATGGCAAAGAACAGAGTTATAAGCATGAAAATTGCAATGTGCATTTTCTATGAAGGTACATATTAGTATTCCAAGAAAAAGGTGTTTTATGTGCCAAAGATAGGGTGATATATGGCTACCATTCTTCCAAGTGTCCCTGTAGATAGGATTGTTTAAACCAAGTTATTCAACAAATTATTTCGATGCATTAGTAAATTGCATTCTGAATTTTACATAGTGCAAGCAAGATGGTCATTTGGTTCCATTTCTGGTTTTTATTTTCGTTTAATGATTTTCGTTTCTATTTATTTTGAAACAAAAACAACAATATATTTGATTACTAATATCAAAGTAATAATACTTTTATCAATGATAATAACTAGATGTTACATAAAAGCTAGAAAATATTAATTTTATAAATCTCTTATCCAATATTTACTAATAAATATTAATAATAAATTCATTATATTTTACTAAAATAATTATGTAAAAATTATTAAAAAAATTTAAATAATATTTGTTTGTTAATATATATTTTAATTGTTAAAACCAATTTTATTACTTAGAATTAAATATTTGATATTTAAATTTTATATTCATACATAGGTATTTTTTTATATTTTAAAGATATTTTAATTTTAAATATATTTATTAAATAATTATCAAAATTTCAAAAAATTAAAATTAATTTTATTTTAAATTTTAACTTAATTAAAACACACAATAATTTTTACTTGTAATTAATATTAAACAATTAAATAATATTTATTTATTTACTAATAATTAAATTATGAAAACAAAAACCCAAAATTTTTTTTTTGTTTAACGAAGTTATGAAATAGGAAAAAATGAAAATCAAAACCAAAATCAGATTGAAACTGAAACTGAACCAAACAAGTCTTTTTTTAATGTGAAAACGAAAATCAAAATTCAAAAATAAAAGTGGAGCCAACAGAGTCTTAGATAAAATATTACTAGTTGACGTAGAAAATCCAATTTTCCATATTAGAGAAGATGAAATAGATGCTGACGATGTATGGAACAACTAAGATCAGCATAGATGGAAAACAACCAATAAAATTGATGACGAAGTGATTATAGTTTCATGCTAAATTCTCATTTATCTGAACAATTAAATCTTCAGGAAAGTAAAAGGTTCAGTTAAAATTCAGTAAGTGGCAAACATACCGGGAATAATAGCATAGGTAAAACTGATGACTTGACTTGCAAGAGCCAAGTGCTTAGAGGTAATAGACTTCAATCCAGAGACCTGCAATTAAATGTAACCCAAGATTCTGAGATGAACTAATCACCAATTTTTTTCTAAAATTTGACATTAAAGAAAGTAAATATATTGTAATACAAAACCAACACAACAAAAAAGAAAAAATGAGACACCGCAAAACTTAGCATTCTGCACTTATCGGTAAAAGATTAAAAGATAGCAAACACTAGTAGAAAGAAAATCACTTGGATATCCTTTTTGAAGAACAAAACACTAACAACCTTGTCATACTGATGTTTTTCACAAAGCTTAAGGTGAAGAATATAGATAGACCATTGGGTTTGTAGCTCAATTGGAGTGGGCATTAGAATAGAAGAATTGAAATCCTGGTAAAGTTCCATGCTTTCCAATGAATCCAAACCAAAGACATCCAGCTTTACAACACAATTCCATTTGGACTGACATATAACACTTGTCAAATATATTGTGTCACACAGAATTTCCCTGTACTCTCTCCCCATCGGAAGCATCCTCTATTTCCTCAAAACAGTCTGTAAATCATCCAACTCCATATGGTAGACAATTAAAGAAAGAGATTCATTAGCCAATATTTATTGTATGATTTTGGAGACCTACGAGTATAACATCATAATATATCATAATTCCTTATAGAAAGTCAACTTTGTTTCACCAAAACTAATCAAATTAGAGCTTAATTATCGACAGAAATGGAATTAGAACTAACACGAACATTACACGACAAATGCTTTTATAAAATAAACCAGCAAGTAAAGATCTCACTGTATTTAACTTTTTTTAACTTACAGGTCATCTTATTACGCAGAATAACATTTGCGCTATACATTTTGTAAAGTATGAGTAATACTTAACATTAATAGTTAAAAGCTTTTACCTGCATAGCGCCAGCTCCAAGAACAAGTTGACAAGTCCTCGTGTTGAAGAACTTTAATATTTCTACAACACGATGAACAACTTCCGATGATAGTGCGGGTAGAGAGTTATTCATATCAATGTATTCTGATAGCATCTTCAACAATATCAAACCACTGGAATTTTAGAAACAAAAAGATAAGATCAAATGGGACCATGTAGCAAAACTTAGAAAGTCATTAAGACCCAAAATAACTAAATAAACAAGTCAAGTTCCTGGATGATAGCAAAGTAAAAATTGAAAATACTGCCACGATTAGGCTAAGAACTTTAAATAGAAAATGCTTCAAGGCTACATCTAGTATGGCATACAAAGGTTTGAAAGAGTAAAAGGTAAAAGGTTTTACAGAGACAAATCTGCCAATGGTGAAAATATGTAGAACAAGATAACTAACCAGTTTACCATGTGATAGCCAACATCTCCACAAAGAAGGGTTTGGGAGGAAGATTTTCCTCGCTCCTTTGCATGATCATGATTACTTTGAGCAGACGATATAGAAACATCAGCTTTATTGTTTTCAGATGTCTCAATAGAACTGGACTTGACTTGCATAGCAGGATGCGAGGACATATCACTAGAATCCACTCTTGCCAGTGGCTGTTCAGTTCTTTCTGATTTGGTCTGTGCCACAACTGAGCCATCATTGCTTGCAACTGCTTCATTGTAGCTTTTCATATAACTTCCAGAACTATCCACATATCCACATAACAATGCTTCTGAAGAAAACAATGAAGTGACAATGGCCTGAAATTCATCAGGAACATCTACTTCGACCCATGTTTCTTGGTCAAGAACTGCCTTTATTTTGTTCATCTACAACAACCAATGAACAATTTATTTCTAAAAACAGATTTGCAGGGTATTGCAAAAATTATACAACTCTGTCTGTATTAAGCCGGACAGAAACTAACTCGTGATTCATGCTGGAAATCAACGAAAGCTTTAGCCTGTGACTGCAGTGTTCCACGAATACTGTACCCCAACCTTCCCCCAATCTGCATATAAGAATTACAAAAGCATCAGAAAAGCAATCAAATCAGCTCTTTCTTTCTGAATGCCAAATTGAAAGGATACGTACCTTCTCAGTGGCACTTATAAACTCCTGGGTAATATTGTATATGCTTAAGAATTCCTGCAACCTCAACTTAGGATGAAGAAGAGCACGGACACCAAGAAGCTTTGCCCATCTTCCATGAGCAGCATCACATGCTGCAAAAACAGCTTCGGCATTCTCGCGCAGTACATCAGCCCTATCAAAAATCAGAACTTTAAAAACATTTTATGAAGTGGTCGAACTACAAACTGATGGTTAGAAGAGAATCAAAACTGATGCTTTGCAGAAGGAATTCGATAACCACAAAAAAGGGGCTGAACATCTTATCTCCTGCAAATGTTAATTTTGCAGGTATTGCTGCTTTTGTTACTTAAAGAATTGACTTGTGGGTCCAAACAGTCTATAGGATTTGTATTGTTTGTACTTTGTCTTTTCATTTTGATGTCAAACAGGCCTAGTGCCATCCTTCACAAATCATGGCCAGAACATACATTTAAAAAAAAAAAAAAAAAGGCGAGAGAAGTCACTCCTAGTGATTGTACTCCAAAGATTTTCTTTTGTTCTAAATATTCAATCACTTCAACACCCACAAGACCATATAACCTCTGACACCGGAATGGCAGTCTTCCTTCCTACAAAGGATATACCTATCATGTCTTTGAAAGACCATTTAATGATCCCTTTATTCGGTTCAATACAACACAAATTAATAGCTAATTTTTCTTAAAATTACTGAACTGGAAAGTAAGACCTCCATGACCCCTTGCGAGCAAACCTTAAATCACTGCAGTGCACAAAGCTCTGAGTGATCCTTTATCTCAACAGAAGAAAGGCTACTGAAAGCTTATAGAGAAAGGTCCAAGATGCACAGCATGCTGCAAAACTATAAATCTAAAATAACAACAACAGGAAAGGAATATACCTGAAATTTTTGGATATATTTGAGGACCCCACTGAATCACTTTCTTTACCCTGGGATGACGGAACCTTGGTAGAATTTCGCTGACCGAAGGATGAAAGGGGAGAACCACTTTGACCATCACTCTCTTGAAGCGTTTCAGCGGCTGCAGCACCAAGAGCAATAGCAGCAGCGACAGAATCAGCAGCATAGTGTCCATTGAGGTTGCTCATAATCCACTCAATTGCCTTTTTCACTTCAGCAGCCCTCATTAAATGTGCCTGCATTCACTAAAAGAAAATAAATCACATTACATCTTCTTTAAAAGGTGCTTAATCATAAATCTCTAGTGACAAAGTCAAGCAAGCAATGAACATCATATATCATCCGAAAGTTTAATTCAATGGACCTATCAAATTAAAAGACATCTTAGACATATCAAGTTTTTCCAATAAAGGGTAACAATACATTTGAAAAATACTTGACAGAACTACACATTTGCAGTTACTTTTCAAAGAACTAAGAATCAATTCAAGACCAAAAGTTGTGAGAACTGCATTAGCCATATTTAACTAATTGATGTAACTGATTTTATGAAAATATTTAGAAATGAATCAAAAGGTGTGAATAAAACAAGTAAATAGTTTTCAAAGTTTCATATCAAATTATTCAGTTACATACGGATTACATTCTCCGCTAATCATGCTGCCTGTAAAGCATTGAAGAGATGGAGCAAAATGTCATGAAATAGGTTACCATCACTTCTCCAAACTTTGCCTGCTTAATCCAAGAAACTTGACTTTCTTTCTCACTTCCACTCTCTCTCTCTCTTTCACTAATTTATTTTCCTGTTGCTAAGTCCTTTGTTTAATTGTCAAATCAAGCACTCTAGAATTTTATTAAGTATATATCCTATGCAAAATTATACAAATTTCAGGTCCTTAAAGTGTACTAGGAAGCAGACATTACCCGTACAATCTTGAAAATAGCAGTTAAAAGTTGAACAAAACTCTCAGTTGACAAGCTCCTCAACTTGCTTGCAAGCGATGAACCCCCACCTGGGTGATTAACAAACATCAAAAAGTTGGAAGCAATCAAACACATAACTTGTAGGCGATGGAATTAAAATAGACAATGAACTACTTAGAATAATGGCTTTCAAAAAGACATTAAAATCCTATTTTTGTATGAACTTACCATCGGTATCAACCGCTCGCTCTCCAGGATTAAAATCTGAATCCAATGGCTGGGATACAAGAATCGGAAGCAGCTCTGCCACCGCAGTCTTAATAGCATTTTTCATATCACCAGTCAGATTGTCCCGATACACTCTCAAAACAGCTGGTAGTTTAGCCTGAAATATTTTCATCAAAATACTCGAACATTTGCACCAGGCTGAAGCACAAATTTTAAGAATAAAAACTACGTAGACTACTCACTATTCTAAGCAAGCCAACAACAAGAGGTAGAAGACGATCCCGAAAACTAGAGGCATCTTCATCATCCAACTTCACCTGTTAGCATGATCACGCCAATATAACAATTCAGAAACAAGTCAATGGAAAAATAAATACCAACTCGTATTCCCTACATCCTGGCACACATATAACCAATGCATAAATGAAAGAATCAGAAAATCTAATTATTATATCCTGGAACCTTCAGTTATCAAATGCAGGGAAAGAAATTTAGAAAAACATTATTTCTACACATTGCCAGCTGAATGATGAAAGAGTTGGCTATGGCATTTTCCTACCCTACTTAATGTTGATGTCCAATGCTCTAGTCCAACCCATTAATAAAATGGATGAGAAAATGCTGGATAACTCCATCTTCCCAAAAGCATATTATGCATCTGCTACCCAAGTATAAGACGTAGAAAATAATCTGGGATTTATGCAATATGATAATTAAAGGGAATTTTGCTATCACGGGTATCAACACCGTCTTCCAACCAAAAAATAACAATGCAATAAAACAACGAAGGTATTAAAGCTCCAAAAGTTATACCTATGAGTTAATTGGAGAATATTTGCAAAACACATAATCTCTACCAAATACCTGCCACAACTCAGGGAAAGGAAACTAAAGCTTAATTCATTCAGAGACTTGACATGAAAGGCTCTCACAGGTATAAAGGAACAGCTCCACTAATAGTTGAATCATATCCAACTCTAGTGCATCCTTTACAATATACAATCCCAAAATTAAATTCAAGGGCCTCATTTGAATGCAAAATAGACATAAACATACAGATATACCAGAAATATGTGTCAGCGATGATCCCTAATGTTATCCATTTCGCTCTGGTCAGAATACATGCAAAACTTTTGGGCCTTATAAATAAATTGCTAAAGGAAATTAAGCAAAACCAAAGGATTGCTGCATCCAAGAATAAACGCAAATAAAGGAATCAAACTCACATTATCATCTTTTCCATTGGTGGAGACGGAGGCCCTTGCTTTAGCGTTGGTCAGAATAATGACATCCCTGTCTCCAGCTTCATGTATTGAAGCATGTAAAAATTCCGTGGACAGAATGCTACAAAAAAAACATCAAGCATTAAAATAACCTTCACAAGTTAGGTCTTATGACCAAGCTCCCAATATGAGGAAATAAAAATTGTATAATCTTCAATATTTAACTGATGACATGCATGTTCCAGTAGTTGATATTTGGAATAATATTATCTGTACTATTAGCTTAATTGTAAAGGATTCCTTTAGTTCTCTTGTCCATATGTGACACATAAGAGGTCACTGTGACTAAACTTCAGGACATTGAACAATTAAGTCTTAATTGCTTCGAATCAACTACAAAAAGATTTTCCCAAATGCTCCCATCAGATCCTTAAGAATCAATGCTGGCAAGCTTCCCTCCTATTTTCCCGCCTGGATTTGACATCTTTTCCAAAGTGGTAAGTCTAGAACTATTTAAATTTAGAGAACAATCTCACAAAATCCTTCTTTAAAATATCTACAATAGGTGCTCCCTTTCACATTTAAAAAACCACCCGTTTCCTTTCCAATCCCCTTTTGGTATCTCACTCATGTGCCTTTAAACCAATGAAAATCGACTTGCAGTTTGTGCAATAACTGCTAAAAACAAGTATTAATTAAAAAAGGGGTACCTGCTTATGGACTCTATTGAAGCTGCTACATGATCCCGAAGGTGACGGAAGCAATGCAATCCAGTCAACTCATCTCCATCCTATCAAAGACAGATAATGAGTAAGTTTTAAGGAAATTATAGGTCACATAGAAGTATTATCCATATTCAACCAATATGACTAATCATTCAAAAAAGACCAAGCAGCTACTGAAGGATAAAAGGTAGAAAAAATTTAAGAATTATAGTTAGTTAGAATTAGTAAGTTTTGTTTATAAACAATATTCAATAAAGTCCTACACCCAGGAGAATCAATTAGTTGAATGGTCTACTGAGGCTCACCAACAAATGCTGCAAATCATCAGTGACGTCCAAAGCTCCAGCACAATCTGACGATGCAACAAGCTGCAAAAATTCAAAAGCAATATATAGCATCACTCAAAACCCCCCAAAAGAACCTTCTACTTCCAGTCATACAGCCATAATCACACAGTGCAAATGCAAAGAAGTAAAACATCAACCACACAACCAAAACAAGCTTCCAAAATATCAGATGATACACAGATTTTATCAGAACTAAGAAAATCTCAAAACACAAATAATGGGCAGTTAAGGCGAGAACCATGCTAATCTGGAACCAGCATTCTGATACCAAGTTCTATACTTTTCGAAATAAGAGCAAGAATAACACAATAAGAAAAACTCACCAATTTAAGGGTTGACAGAGCTTGATTTACATTCAAAATAAGGCCCAACTTGTGTTGTAAAGCGAAAAGATTACTCCTCGTAACATTCAACTCCTGAATTCGCCTAGCGGACTCCACCAAATCCTTATCCAAAAGCCTAATAGTCTCCTTCAACTCCCGAATCCTCCCACACCCTTCCACAATCTTTCCATTAAGATCCTGCAACTGCCCCTGCGCCTCAAAGAACGAATTCGATCGCAAAGAAATCTCCTTCACCAAATGCAACTCCACCACATCCAAATACTGTGACAGCTTCTCCTGAAGCCCCAAATTCTCGGAAAAATTCGAGAAAGAGTAATCTTCCTTGAAGTAGGACGCGGGAACTTCCCGCAAACAGGCTACAAGCGCCTCGCCTTGGCCGCCGATTGACTCCTTGCTCTCTTCTACGGCGGCATGCTTTCGTATGTCCTCGAATCGGTGGTAGGGCTCGGAGACGGAGGCCAAGTATGTGTGGAAATCAGATCTGGAGAGCTCCGACGAAGCTTTGTTTGAGATGAGAGGAGAGAACTCCGGGAGAGCGACGGCGGAGGAGGACCACCACCAGGTGGCCCAAGAGCCGTCGGATTTGCCGACGTGAGGGTTGTTGAGAATGGAGGACAGGCTTTGGCTGCCGGCGTCGGATACGGTCTTGCCCAAGGTGGAGGAGGAGGAAAATGTACGGTGGGGACTGATGGTTGTTGGGGAGTCAACAGATGACCTTCCCCATGATTGGGAAGGCTGTGAATCCATTTTGGTGCCTAAAGGATCTCGGGATTCACCATGAATGAAAAGCTTTTGGTCTGATTACAATTCCCTAAAATAAATTGGCGAATAAGGAAAAAGCAGATCTTATTGAAGAGGAAGCGATCTAGAGTGGATTGGAAATAGAAGCACAAGCACTAGACGGAATTTTAGTTCCTTTTTCTTTTTAATTTTTTATTAGAAAGCTTTTGCCTATTGCCTGTTGCCTTGGACGCCACTAGTGATGTAGAGAGACGAAGCAGAATTTTAAATGTAATTAGCTTACCCATACACAATTAACATTATTTCGGACTCCTCTGTGTATGCAGTCGTTTAAAATTTAGAATTAAAGTTTTGCTTCTCGTAAGGAACCTATCCGGTTTAAACAGAAACTAGTCTAAGTGTAAATGATTTAAAGGAACCTTCTTAAGACACTTCGTTAGCTAAAAAAAGCATTAATTCAAAATTAAATATAAACTCTCCTTTTTTTGTAATGTTATATAGGTTGGGCCAGACCATTTATTATGTTATGTAGGCCTAATATGGATGATAGGGTTGAGTCTGGCCCGCCCAATTTAAAGTCAAGGCCCAATTTTTGTTAAATTTTTTATTCCAACAATATACAAAACATTGTCAATTTGTTAAATTTTAATTTTCTTTCACTTAAGTTTATTTTGAACATTTTAATAACATAGAGTTTATTAAACATTAGGGTTCTAATTATATTTTGGTAAAAAAACTTAAAGTTTAAAATGCAATTTTGAACACTAGTTATATATCAAGTAGGAATTTTTCTTGTGTTTACTTACAATCATATACAATTTCATGTTATATGATTTTACAAATATGCCTCAAATGTTACATTGTTGATTGGAAATTGTAAATTCATTAGTTGTCATCATTGTAAAACCAAGATTCTTAAAAAATTATTCTTACTATATATTAGAAATTGTTTGACTCTATTTATATTTTTGGGTTAAAAATAAAGGCTTGTTTAATTGATATTTGTAGTAAAAATTAAAAACAAGAAACAAAAACATATTTAGTTTCATTATTTTCATTTTTATTACTATAATATTTAATTTAATTTAATTCATTCTTTAACGTATCAAATTTTTCTTAAATTAATTAATCATCATAATTATTAAAAATAGAAAAGATGTGAATGTTAAACATAATTAAACAAATTTTTTCACAAGTTTATATAATAAGAGTCAAACATAAAATATAAAAATTATATTAGTTCATTACAATTAAATAATTAAAAATATTCTTCACAGTACAATGTTTTAGAATCTAATAGTACCCGCATTTACATGAAGAAATATCAATCAATTGTAACTTTCACTAATATAATCATCTAACATTTGGAGCAATAATATTTTTAGAATTTGTATCTTTATTTACATTTTGACAATTTGTTCTTTATTTTGAGCACAAAAACAAACAATTCATCACTTTATTTATATACTCTAATAAAATCATTGTGGAATTAGGCTATAATCATTAGTCTGTCTAGGCCAATGTTATGAATACCGTACCGGACTCGGTACCGGATTGGACTCTGGAACGGAACTGTACCGGTACCGGTCGGTAC